>PKRV01000157.1:1644726-1656405 GCA_003709505.1 Hyphantria cunea
ATATATATTAATATCAGTTGTATAGTACTCACAGTACAAGTGGGATTAGACGGCGTTGTGTATTAGATGTCCGAATCATTATAAAATACGCTATTCACACAGTATTCACAACTAGTGCAGGAGTTCTCTTCATTAGAAAGCTGTACGATTGGCTATCAGAGCTGCTATAACTACTACCCTGAGAAAGTTGATAATAATTTCTTGTTATTACGTACATTCCAACGAATGTATGTGTAAACTACAGAATGTACATACAAGCCATTGTTAGAACTCGTTTCAGGACTCACAGAGGATCGTTTATCATTCTTCGATTCGATGAGAAAAACACGTCCAAGAAAGGAAATGTCGTGTGAGCATCACAACAATTCCTAAGAGATACTATATAAGCTTTGAGATATCCCCGACAAATATATAATAATGTTTAAATAAAAATAAGTTTCGAGACTGTCTGTATTTACTCGCAATATAGACTGCGGCCGGTGGTCGGGGTCCCTTACTTTTTTTTTTAATGTAGATAAACGTATTCCATCGGTAAATCTTGTTACGCAATACTCTTGAGAATAAAATTTCCATCTTTCGCACACAGCTGTGGAGCTGAGCTGTGTAGCTTATAAGGATAGAATCACACGGCTAAATAGCTGTAGTACGGTCAATCTGGGACTGAAACTGATGTTAAAGTAGGAGTGTCTGTCTTCCTTAAAACTCTTATAATTTTCGACTCATAGACTAAAAAATAAAGAAATTTAACGATTTAGCGTTTGTTAAAACTTTGTGCAATGTTTAAAATCTTATTGACTAAAATAATTTGTGTTACTAAGTGCATTAGTTTCCATTTACATTGCATTATTAAAATCATTAGGCTAATTAATACTCTTTGGTAATCTTTTTTTTCATTGTGTAACTACATTTTATAATTGTTATTGTAAAATCAGTTCATAATTTCAAATGGTTAGGGTTGTTCTAAATTTTCAACAAATTTGGGGGCAACGCATACTTAACGAATGTTTTATTTTATATTCAAAGGATAAATAATATTTATGATATGACGATAGGTATTGCATTCTAAGTACGTCTGATGCCTGTTAAAAAAAATTGCTCTTTGCCTTGGACATGTGCATACACAGTGTCACTTTACAATTGGACACTTATCTTTATTATTATATGATGATATACATAAAACTCCTTACTGTCTTCACAATGCAGTTGTAATCTCCGCGACCTTGTAGTTCTGTACAAATAGGTACATATATATACTGTTAACTTTAATTCCGGAATTATCAAGATTACGATTATATTATTGCTAGTGGCGGACCCAAAGTGGTTTTTCGGCCGAAACCGAAACCTAACCTTGGGTCTTGCTCTCAGAGTCGGCCAAAACTGAAACGATAGTAAGGCCGAAATTTTTTTTTCTAAAGTTATCTTTTATTTTGTAATTACTAATTTTGTACCTTTTATTAAAATAAGAAGGGTAGGTTTAGTTTTTCCGGTAGTAAATAATTTACCACTATACTTGCAGATACACAAAATTTTGCACGTTGGTGGTAAAATAGTGACCATTGTCCATTCTGGTTTATTTTTCGTTTCATGACTAGAATGCTTCTCTTAGTTTTTATTGAACTTTGAAGATATAGCAGCAAAAAACTCCCACTTCCGACTGCAATAACAAAAAATTTGCTAGAAATGAGTATAAAGAAATTAAATAATAAGGTGATACATTAACAATGCTCTAAAATATTAATTCTCGAGAAGAATCGAGCCTGTGTCCATCAGTCGTGTATTAAAGATTAAACAAATTGCCATCTCATTAGCAACAAATAAGATATCTATCTTTATGCTAGAGCAGTAGGTATAGCCACATTGAAAATGTTTTTTTTAGGATAAGTGATACATTATTATATTTATAAAAAGGTTTATTATACATGAATGAATATTTAAAGAGATATTTACAAGTATTATAGCCATTAATGATAGCGATCAGAAGTAAATAATCTGAAATATTAACCACTATTAAAAAAATGTCACTATAATTTTTTTTTAATCACTTAAAACCGTTTGATCTATTACGACTTTAACTTGCAGCGACAGATGACGTTGATAAGTTGTTAGAAATAGATGTATACAAAAATTTCTGTAATTATAACTCTGTGACTCATATACCAGTAGAATTACCGTTCGTTCGGAAATAGTAAGTCAAAGTTGTATACCAGTATGTTTGTTAGGAAATCACTTAGAAATGCGTAACCTCAGTGTAATCTTAAAAAAATGTTGTTTATTTTCATACTGTTAGACTATTTAACACTACATTAGAAACCCTTAGAAAAAAAAAAGTTAAAACCTTATAATTAAATAAATAAATATTTCGGCCTAGTTGTCCGAAATATTACAGAAAGCCATCTAGTCCCAAACTAGGCAGAGCTTGTATTATGGGCACTGGACAGCTGATATAAATACATATATACTTTTTTTTTTGTAAATACATAGATATGAAACACCCAACCTCCGAAACAAATATTCGCAGATCATACAAACACAACACCGTGGACACCGTGATAGTTAATAATAAATAAATAAATATTTTTTATGTATAACGGTGGTTACTTCCCTAAATATACTAATCACTACAAGAATACTTATCTTACTTAGAAGTAGCTGTCATAATTATTGATAACATGATGGATGATGTATTTACTATTAATACACATATTGATATATACATACCTACTGTTTTATACTACAGTCTAACATTTTTATATATTCGACATACTACTACCGTGGGAGAGCCACGCTTCGGCATACATGGGCCGGCTCGACCGGAGTGATATCACGGCCTCACAGAAAACCGGTGTGAAACAGCGCTACACTGTGTTTCACCGAGTGAGTGAGGATCATTCCCCTCCCCATCCCTCAAGGCTGGCAACGCACTTGTGATGCCTCTGGTGTAACGGGTCTCCATGGGCGGCGGTAATCGCTTACGATCAGGCATAATAAAAAAAAATATTAAGCAAAAGCTTTGTACCGTTTTTTACAAATATCATGCAAATTGAAGATCATGCACGTGTCAATGAATGAGAAGAGAAGAAAGCTAAAAAAAAAACGAGTAATAGTAGTATTACGACCTGAATGGGTGACCATAAGTATTATTTGAACTAATTTATAAAAATAATGTTTATTTGATAATGTTGTGCAATACACTGCTATATGTTCTTGCGTCATGAAATTTATCCAAATATTTTGCTGTCGAAACAAATGCCGTTTCAAAGAATATCAGAATTAAAAATAACTTTGTCATAATAAAAGAAGAAATGGTACCACGTAATTGTCTGATTGTATTGGAGTTTCTCTATAACATAACTGTTTACATCACAGAAAAGAGTATATTCTTTTGCCTCTGGTTTACATGTCTATATGTGTCGATCCTCGGCTTCAACGTAACTATCATTTTTTGCCAAAAATAATACAAACAAAAAAAATGGAACATAGAATCTACTCCTTTTTTGAAGTCGGTTAAAAAGTGTTTGGCACTAAGCAATAAAACTTTCGTTTAATAAAGGACAAATGTATAGGGCAGGACAGTGTAAAGATCAAGACTTTTAAACTGTCCATACAAGAAAAAGTTTAAAAAACCATAACCCGATTATGCAAAAACTTTCGTCAAAGTTTAATAGCATATAAACAAAAACTCATTAATTACAAGCAGTTCAGTAGTTTAGGTGCTACGGTGGAACATTTAAACTTACATTTCCGACACAACTATTATCTTTCTACTTGACTTCGCCGTAGTTGAGTAATTAAATAAAGTAATATTCATCTGCATCGCAGATCGGTACTGTCAACGTCACTTTTTTGCGGATACATTGTGAAATTAAATGTAAACCTTCTGATCTTCTCTTCTGACCTTCAAAGTTTTTCCTTAATCAATAAATTATAATAATTAACTAAGAGATAAATAAGTCGTACCATATAAAATACTTAAGGAAGGCACCAACAAGTAACTTGTTACGGGAAAGTCCCGTTTAAACAGAAGTCATAACAATAAAATAAAAGGAAAAAATAGAAATTTCTGAGATTCAAATAAATCGTATTTCTGTATCATTATCAAAATAAATATAAGTACAGTATAGTTCAACGTCTGCACTGTCGGAAAACAAATGTCTTCGTCCTTCTTGCTTTTAATTTTATTACAAAGGTAGCAATTGAGATTACATTAAAGATTAGGTGATAAGGATTAAGAACTATTAGAACTGGGCGACAGTGTCGTGTCACGCGTGGCTCACGTGTTCAATATACATAATATAGCCTCTAATAGGGAGCTAACTTGATATTAAACTAATGTCAATAACCCCTTGCATTCGTTCATTCAACCTACTCGTAAAGTCTATACTTTGCTTAAAACACTAACACTCAAGGTTGGTGTTTACGTATTAGAATATAGATAGATAATATATTTTCGTTGACATTTCTTCGCGCGTTAAACCTGAACCGGTTCTGATGATGGTATCCGTTCTAATAGGTCTACCGAGAGACTTCTAGCTATGCAGTTGCAACATTACAAAAAGGATTCTGAAAAGTTCATACCCTTCCTTCCTAAAGGTATCCTGCAAGATCACGAAATATAATAGGTATGGCTGAAATCCTTACCGAAACACTCCATGAAGAGATTATCTTTGTTCTAGTTCATTCTATTGGATTTATATTTACAATATAGTGGAAGAAAGAACCTATCTAACCTTGAGTAAATAACAAGGATATCAGACGATAGAGACAAAAGGCTCAAATCCCGAGAGATCCTTTAGTACCTGGTAGAGGCGAAACAATGATTATGCATATTTCTGGTACAATACATGACATACCAAAGCAATTAAAGTTTATTGAATGAAATAAATATAAATATTTTAGGGTCAATTAAGATAAGCTTTACACACAATCACCACATTAATGTAGCGTGGGGATATTTCGCTATCTTATCTTAGTTAGCTTTTCTTCCTTTATCTTATATCTACATATGGTGCATTGTTATTTGTATCTGTGTGTTTGCTCAGTTTCTATTTATTTCATCATTGTCCTTGCGATCCTGAAAATGAACTGATGATAATAGTTTATCCTTTTTGTTTGAAAATAAATAGTTCTAAAAAGTTCAGTATTATAGAACACTAGCAGCCCGCCCCGGCTTCGCACGGGTAGACATTGGTATTTATTTACCCAATAATTAAAATATAATAAATTTTAACACGCTCTTAGGAAATTTTTCAACATACATACGGAACCCTTACTCTACTCGGGATGATTAAGCTTTCTAATGGTGAAAGAATATTTCAAATCGGTTCACTAGTTTCGGAGTTATTAAATGCAAAAAATAATCAATTCTTTCCTCTTTATAAGATAGGTATAGATCGCATCAAACTGTTTTAAGAACGAAGAACATTCTTTTTACACGCTATCAACTTTGCTAGCTCTTGTAATTGCACGAACAAATTAAGTTCCCGTAGCTACTAAAGGCTGAAAAGCTGTAGTATTTAACTGACTCCTAAGTTTTTAATTCGGTTAATTTTTTTTATATTTCTCACCTTGAAATTCTATAAGGTGTAATTCGATCGATTTGATTCGAAATCCGATTGCATTAAATTTTATTTGAACCACAATATTTTTAACTCGGTAATGATTACCGCAGGTAACGCCAGAGGAAACATCAAATGTCTCACACATCATATTCTCATTACGATGGTACAAATTCCGTTATCAGATACTCATCCCATTCTAATCGTAATCTGTCATATCGATCAGTTGATAAGCGTTGAGTATTATAGTCCTTACCACATAGCTTGACCTCTGTGACAGGTGACTACGAAACCGCTAAGTAACTGAACAAGCTATTTCATTTTGTATCACGTGCAAGCTTGACCTCTGTGACAGGTGACTACGAAACCGCTAAGTAACTGAACAAGCTATTTCATTTTGTATCACGTGCAAGCTTGACCTCTGTGACAGGTGACCTCGAAACCGCTAAGTAACTGAACAAGCTATTTCATTTTGTATCACGTGCAAGCTTGACCTCTGTGACAGGTGACTACGAAACCGCTAAGTAACTGAACAAGCTATTTCATTTTGTATCACATGCAAGCTTCACCTCTGTGACAGGTGACTACGAAACCGCTAAGTAACTGAACAAGCTATTTCATTTTGTATCACGTGCAAGCTTGGCCTCTGTGACAGGTGACTACGAAACCGCTAAGTAACTGAACAAGCTATTTCATTTTTTATCACGTGCATGTTCGTTTTTATGTGCTAGTTTTATCACAAACTGACTGAACCCCGCAATGTAACCCGCGGAACAACAATAACCGCGGGTATCAGTTTATAAAATTCAAGTAGCCAAAGTTACTCCTGTTACTTAAAAATTACAAACAGGCACTATTTATTTATTATAAACTTTATGCACTTTTGTACATCGGCGGACTTAATGCCCAGGGCATTCTCTACCAGTCAACCTTGGGGTGGTGGAGAAATTTTATAAGGTTTTTTATTAGGATTACAGATAAGCAATAGACGAAAAGTATATATGATACAACGTATATACACATATACGTTTATATACACATATATACACATATACGCTTATATACACACATATACATACACATAAGATACATACACTTACACAATTTATATTAAATTCGTACACTATGACCGCTTGAATTTAAGGTGTCCTATGGATTGTATGATTCTGCCATTTCGTTAAGAAGGAGGTCATGTACCTTCTTTTTGAATATAAGACGGAATTTTATTTAATAGTTTAGATGAAGTACAAGAATACTAATATTATAAATTCGAAAGTAACTACCTGTCTCTCTGTCACGCTTTCACGCCTAAACCGTCACACCTATTGTAATGAAATTTGCCATGGAGGTACTTTTATTCTTGAGGAAGGACATAGGCTACTTTTTACCGCGATAATAGAGACAAGCGAGCGGAGCCGCGGGCAAAAGTTAGTACGTTATAAATGTCACAGAGATCAAACTTTATTTTAAAGACTTGTATTTGGATGTATGAATCTTGTTACGATAGATGATAGACCTGATTACAAATTTATCGTGTTATGATTGCTTTAAAGACGTTCGTGTAGGAAATTTGTAAAACACTTGAGATAAGCGATCACACGATATGGAAGTATTTACGACTTAATACTATTCATAACAATGTGTTATAAATAAAACTCAATATGCCGAATCGATAACGGCCTATTGTCAATTTTATTGCTTTACATACATATACATAACAAACATTCATACCTATGTTTGAAGGGGTAGATAGAAACACCTACATTTAATGAATATTTAATCCCAGTTACATAATACGTGATGATACTATTTTTAAACTAGCACTATAGGGATTAGATGGGTGAATGGGAGTACATTGAAAGATATGATTGCAGTAAAAAAGGATAGCTTATGTTCGAAGGAAAAATGTATCAAAAGTGCCCGATCTTCTGGCAAATCCAAGACCTCCAACCGTTTTAAATAGTATAAACATCTTCATTACTTTTTTCTTTACAAACACGAATCGCGATTATTGCTTTAGGAATAAACTGCATCAAATCTGATCGTTGTTAAAGCAAGTACAAAAGAAAGGAGTATTCTAAATATAATCTGTCTGTAGTTAATACGTTAGCGATGATCAGTTTGTTTTGCAAATTGAAGGATATTGTTTTATACATAATACCACATTACACTATTTTATTATCATAGAGACGTAATCATACCTACGGCAGAATCATTAGTGATCAATAATTCCTATGGCGACGTGACGTGACTTATCATCAACAACCCATAATGCTGGGCTCAGGTTTCCTTTTAGGATAGGGTTAAGGCCACATGTCCCCACGCTGGCCGAGTGCGGGTTAGGGATTTATACGCTTCTCTACTAGTTGCAGACTGACACACACTCGTAAACTTAGCTAAAAGGCCTAGTGTGAGTTTACTGTTCACTCCTGACAGTGTTTTCATTGATGAAGAGTGCTGTGCTGGTTAATAACAATTTTCGGACACTGTTACGATCATTTTTATTTCAAATTAAATCTAAGTAGGCCTTCTATAGTTAGATTTCTGACGGTTCTCCCTCTGGTTCGATTTCCTCATCCTGGATATCATAATGTTGTTGTAAGACTAGATCGACTGGTAGAAAATATCTATGGAATTAAGTCTCTCTCTATACATTTATGCATGAGGTCTAAAGAAATCTTCATATAAAGTTCTATTCAACCATTGAATTAATATTAATTATGTTTCCATTCTGCTGGAAAGTTCCACTGATGTAATGTGTTTTTCACGGAATTGTTGTATTGTAAGTCCATTAGTTGTATTTAAAAACAAAAATTACTTCTACATTTACCTATATGTGTGGGCCTGGATAGTAAGTTGTTCTCAAAACAAAATTATTTCTAAATTTAATTACAAATGTATACTACATAATACAAATGACCGGAGTTATACCCCGGTCTTACTAAAATGCAGTGTAAAATTCATTTCAATGCTTTTTACTAATTGAGTGACGTCACTGGAGACCCAATCTGAATGTCGGCAGAAGAAAACTTAAATAAAAACATAAATTTTGAAGTTTTGATCCGATAAAATAAGCAGGTAATCATGTCAAACATCACATTCCTAAAAACGAGGAATGTATGTATCAAACTGATTCCCTGACCGATAAAAAGTTTCGCTGAGTGCACAATACTATCAGATTAAGACAAATTAATCATTGAAAAAATGATTTTTATTCAATGATGTTATTATTGGCAAAACAATTGTTTACTTGTGAAATTAGGACTTCTAGGACTTCTTCTCTTCTTCGGAAGTCGTCAGATGCTGGGTTTATAATAGTATGTCATTGTAAATTCTAACTACATAAAACTAAAAATATTTTTTAATTATTATTTGAATGTGGGTAAAAAGCTTCTCTAATGAGTTCCATTTTTCTTTATGTTTGGCGGAATTCATCCGATCTCTTCCTGCGATTGCTACAAGCTCGGCCTGATACCTGGCGCACGGTCGACCTATCTTTCTCGCGCCAATCGGTCCTTTCCATTTTGTGATGTTAATTGTCCACCAATTATCAGCTTATCTCGCAACATGATCAGAGTAAGAAACATGGAAAATCGGAAAATAAACTCTATGTGCTCTATATTTGTCTCAGTCTTAAATGGAGGTGGGCCGGCCAATTTATATAAGTAAAATCTATTTATTATAAAGAGGTAAAGTTTTAACTTTGTTTGAATGGTTGTAGGGGGTAATCTTCGGAAGTACTGATTCGATCCTGAAAATTCTTTTACTTACAGAAAGCGACTATTCAGGAGTGACATTGAACAAAATAATCAGTTGTTAACACAACTCTCATCAAATTACTTATATTTACAAACTCTTTTATCTAATATTGTAAATAATTTTCCGTCAGTAGAATTTCTACGAATAATACGATACTATGAGTTACTTATTTGAAGATCGCCCGCACAAATTGAAGCTTAATTGAATGCATTCTTTGTATGGAATGGACTTTGGTCTGCTAATAAGGACACCAGTCAGTGATTCAAATCAGTATCAGATATACAGAACACGACATAATTATATTAGTGCATAAGGTTTCATTTTAAGATGATTGAAATCAGAAAATATATTTAAATGTGACTGAAAAATAATGTAAAATATAACTACTTTTCTATATAGCTACTTATTCTAGTAAGCGGGAAAATATTTGTACATTTACGATTGAAATATTAATGACACTATTGACCACAAAATGACTACAGTTATCGGGTATTTCTCCATGCGTAACCTAATATTTATGGAAATTTATATTTGAAACCTTTAAAACCGTGGTATAAGTTTGTGTGTATTCTTGAGGTGTTGGATTTGTTTTCTAGCCAAAATTTACTATTTATAATAGTTAAATACCATAAAGGTGATAATGTTTTTTACACAAAAGTATGGCGCGGAGCCTTAACACCCAATTTTTCAACTAGAACCCACTTCGGTTATCACTAGTTTGGTGTTCTCCTTACGATTCCCCCTTAAGGTCGCGAATCTATAACTCGATCTGATTATAATTATTGCCGTTCAGTCCAAGCTCGTATCTCCCTTCTTCCTTTAACCAATCTTTTCACCTTCTTTCTTTTTTTGCCTCGCCTTATACCGTTACGCGGCTTTCCCAATCATGCGACGCCATTTACTTCTGCCTCGAACGTCTTGTTCGTGGAGTCCCAATACTACCACCCATGCTCCTTTGGATATTCGTCATCCAGGTCGTTTGAGGCCTCCCTCTTTTCGTGGCTATAGAAAGCACTTTTTTTCAACAACCTTTTCACAGTAACTTCAAATTTCAGCTATACATATTTTGAGTTCATTTATTATTCTATATCTATGTGACTACAAGAACGTAGGCGGACGCTTCAAACCGCTCTAAGATCGTCAGGGAAATCTATTTTTAGACTATATTCCATTTGTTACTGTCTTTTCGAAGCTAGGTTTGTTAAGTGATATAACATTGTCGTTTTTGCATAACTACACTTTTTTGTACTGAAATGAACCGTTTACACGTTTGTGTGAACTTGTTCCATACACCTATTTGTACAAGTATTCTAGCAGAGCCCCGCGGTGTTATACGTGGTACAATAAAAATCGCGGTTAAAGCCGTAAACCCGGCCGTCTCCTAGTTCTAAGCTACCTCCCCACCAATTTTCAGCCAAATCGATTCAGCTGTTCTTGAGTTATAAATAGTGTAACTAAAACGACTTTCTTTTTTATAGATATACATATATATGTAATTTCAATTTTTTTTTATTTTTTGCAAAAGACTACTCCCGCATTAGGGAATATACATTCCTGTGTCGCGGGGATCTTTTATAAACATACATGAAACGGACACAAGTACACCCAGACTTAGAACAACATTTTATGGATCACACAAAGTGTTGTCCCATGTAGGATTTGAACCCACAACACTTGGCGCAGTAGGAAGTGGTATATATATATAATGTTTAATCCCAGTTAACTGCAGAGAGAAAAAGGATGCTTACACTTCTAAATACGACAGATTACGTGTAATTATGACAGAAATATAGCAACTGATGTATAATGTAAATGTCCTGACAGTATATTACATATATAGGTGTCTTTCTGGAACTTACGTAACTCAAAAACACCACATTCCATGAAAAACTCGAACTCCGAACACGACCCCTGACATTTAATTCTGAAACATGAATTCCGATGTTATGTTCTTTCAGATTTAAAATAATAATTGAAACTACGTAGGCAGAGACTAACGAGATTTCATCATGGCTTTATGGCACAGTTTTATCCCCATGGTAGAATCCACCTTTTTTTTTTTACTTCGTGGAATGCCTTTACGCACTTCGCTCCCCCCCCATGGGGACAGGGGGTTCGCTTCGTGTGGGACTCCTGACTGACTCCAGCCAGACTACCCACTAAACCACCACGGTGTGCCACTCTGCGCCTGAGACGGGAGAGATCCGGGAACCGCTTTCTTACGCCATCCGGACCCCTCGCTGCGCCTGCCCGCACTAAAGCGGGCACCGTCTTCCGATGTTAAACTCTCAAATTGGGCGACGTACGGCACACGCGTAACGTCGCCCCCTCGCGGCTGGGGGGGGGAAACCCGTCCCGCCCATCC
>PKRV01001488.1:0-43607 GCA_003709505.1 Hyphantria cunea
GAGGTGGGCCCCGACCTGTCGGACCCCAAATTCGGGTTCCGAGAGGGGCGTTCGACGGTCGATGCCGTGATGCGCCCGAGGGCCGTGACCGAAGAGGCGGTGAGCTGTGGCAGCGTGGTGTTGGCGGTTTGTCTGGACATCGCCAACGCCTTTAATAGTCTGCCATTCAGCTGCATCAGGGAAGCACTCCAGTACCACGGGGTGCCAGAGTACCTGAAGCGGCTGGTGGCAGACTATCTGGAGGAGCGTACCGTCGTGTACGAGGATCGAGATGGCACCTTGAGACGGCGACCCATGTCGTGCGGCGTTCCGCAGGGGTCTGTCCTAGGACCACTCCTGTGGAACGTGGGATACGACTGGGTCCTTAGAGAGAGTCTCCCCCCCAGGGCTGGGCGTAATCTGTTACGCCAATGACACGTTGGCTACAGCCCGGGGGGCGAACTTCCAGGAGGGTGGCCCTGGACAAGTCGGAGGCCCTGCTCTTTCATGGGCCCGGTCGCGGGCCGCCCCCCGGCGCCTCCATAGTGGTCAACTCGGTCCTCGTACCGGTTCGGGCCAGATGACGTATCTGGACCTTATTCTCGACGGTAGGTGGTTCTTCGACGAGCACTTCCGACAGCTTGCTCCGAAGCTGGTCGACGCTGCCTCTGCCCTTGGGCGACTTTTGCCCAATCTGGGTGCAGCCAGCGTCGCAACGAGAAGCCTCTTCATGGGGGTTGTCCGGTCGATGGCGCTGTACGGCGCACCGGTGTGGGTAACGGCTCTGACCACCCGGAATAAGGCGCGCCTCTGGCGCCCTCAGAGGGTATTGGCGGTCAGAGCCATACGCGGATACCGGACGGTGTCGACCGAGGCGGTGTGCACCTTGACCGGGACACCCCCGTGGGATTTGGAGGCGGAAGTGCTCGCCTAAGTTTATCGACGGGTGGCTGAATTCCGGACGGAGAGTGACATGCGCCGTCCACCCGCATAGGTACGCGAGTGGCGTGAAGCCGTCCATCGAGCCACTATGGTTCGGTGGTCGTCGGGGCTGGAGGCTCCACGTGCTTGCTTCGCCACCGTGGAGGCGGTCCAGCCCGTCATACTCGAGTGGGCAGGGCGGGCGCTCTCTGCAGTCATCGGAGGAGATCTCCATGGCCGGCGGCGAGAGCAGTTTTACCGCGGTCGCGACCTTCTGCGAGGAAGTCATCTCGCAGAAGGAGGCGGCCGAGAAGGCCCGGGAGGACGACCTTCACTCGGACCCGATCCGCCGCCGGCGAACCGGGCGGCGGAGGCGCGCCTACCAGCGCCTCATGCCGCCCTAAGTGTGGCCGCGGATGGGCGGGATGGGTTGTCCCCCCCATCCACTTCAAAGGCCACCCGCGAGGGGGGCGACGTTACGCGTGTGCCTGAGTCGCCCACATTGAGAGGTCTTAACATCTAGAGACGGTGCCCGCTTCAGTGCGGGCAAGCGCTGGGAGGGGTCCGGATCTCTACCGTCTCAGGCGCAGAGTGGCACACCGAGGTGGTTTAGTGGGTAGTCTGGCTGGAGTCAGTCAGGAGTCCCACACAAAGCGTATCCCCTGTCCCCGCGAAGGGGGGGGGGGGAAGTGCGTAAAGGCATTCCACTACTTAAAAAAAAAAGGAGGGGGACACCTACAAACAGTGGGTGGCCTGAGGTGAGGTACGTCAGGGTACCAGGCTGTCCCCGGCTTCTAGTACCCGAGATGGTGTGATGGTGTGCAATTATTTTTAAGTCAGAGTTGTTCTAATCAAGTTATAATAAATATAGATTAAAGTTACGTAAAAAAAAAAAACGTAAGGCGTGCCTTATTCTGGGCGGTCAAAACTGACACTCACACCGGCGCGCCGTACAGCGCCATCGACCGCACAACCCCCGTGAAGAGGCTTCTCGTTGCGACACTGGCTCTACATACATTGGGCAAAAGTCGCCCTAGGGCGTAGGCAGTGTCGACCAACTTAGAAGCAAGCAGACGGAAGTGCTCGTCGAAGAGCCATCTACCATCGAGGATCGGGCCCAGATTGTTTATCTGGGCCCGAACCGGAACGAGGTCCGAGTTGACCACTATGAAGACGCCGGGGGGCGGCCCACGACGAGGCCCATGAAAGAACAGGGCCTCTGTCTTATCCAAAGCCACCTGCAAGCCCAACGCCTCGATGCGACTGACTACCAGAGAAACACCCCTGGCGGCCAGGCACGCCGCCTCCTGGATGTTCGCCCCCCAGGCTGTGACCAATGTGTCATCAGCGTAACAGATTATGCCCAGCCCGGAAGGGAGACGTTCTCGAAGGACCCAGTCGTACCCCACGTTCCACAGGAGTGGTCTAAGGACAGACCCCTGCGGAACGCCGCACGACATGGGTCGCCGTCTCAAGGCGCCATCTTGATCCTCGTACTCGACGCTACGCTCCTCCAAATAGTCTTTTACCAGCCGCCTCAGGTGCTCTGGCTCCCCGTGGAACTGGAGTGCTTCCCTGATGCAGCTGAATGGCAGACTATTAAAGGCGTTGTCGATATCCAGAGACACCGCCAACACCATGCCGCCACAGCTCACCGCCTCTCCGGTCACGGCCCTCAGGCGCATCACGGCATCGACCGTCAAACAACCCTTTCGGAACCTGAATTGGGCGTCCGACAGGTCAGGGCACACCTCGCCGTTGTGCCGGACGATGCGGGCAGAGAGCGCCCTCTCGAACCATTTGCCCACCTCGTCCAGCAACACGATGGGCCTGTAGGCCGCGACCGAGTCGGCAGGCCGTCCCGGCTTCCTCAACAGGACAAGAATCCCGCTCTTCCAGCAATTAGGGAAGCGTCCGGACGCCAAGCTAGCGTCCAACACCTTCCTGAGGCGGTCCAACATGTGGTCGAGGGCTCCGGCCAACTCTCGGGCTGGTACCTCGTCTGGCACGGGGGCGGTGTTCTTGGAACGGATCCGCAGAACAGCCGCCCCTAGCTCCGATTCCCCGGCGGAACGTCATCTTCTATGCCCCCGTCGTCTCCGACCGAATATGGATAGGCCCTCGACCACTTCCTGCAGGAAGCTGGGCCGGAGAGTCACGGTTATCGCCGTGCCGAGCCAGCCATTGCTCATACTCAGTTATGTCTCGGTTCCTACGTACTACAAATTTTGGCTAGACTATAATTCATTCTGATTAAATCAATATTGATTGGATGTTCTACTAGCCGATTACGGCTACGGCGGCCAGCCTCAACGGAGGCCATCCAAATACGCAGGAGATATTATAGTGCAACTACAAATACCTACGAAAAACGAACTATATCTCATATTGGGTACATTATACAATAATATTTGTGTAAGGTTGTCGCGCGCGAGTCAAATGAGAACCTTTCCGCGTGGACACAGGCTATGTTCCCAAGGATACGACACGACAGGGTTATGTATATTATGTAACATTGGATTTAGGAAGTAACTGCAGTTTGATTTTGTCAATATTTAAGCTTACGGGTTAAAATTGTCAAGTTCGAAACGTATTTTTATAAACTATTTCGGCTTAGGGTTTCTTCTTTGACTACATTACTTTTAGTTATACGTCACATGTTTCATGAATACCTTTTTGTAATATGTGTAATTACGTATTATATTTTCATCAAGGCTTCCTTTAAAATATATTTGCAAAGAGTACGTCATTAAAACTGTGATGAGTTGCAGTGACTCAGCAATGTATTTTTGAACCTGTTGCGTTCAGTCCTATTAAGCTCACCCATTCACACTTCCCTATTGTTTGCGTCTATTTGTCCAGCCAGGACAGCATATTTCTATTAACGCGTGTGATGTCTGTACCAAATTTGGTCTGACTATTGTAAAAATTATACTGAAAAGTTAACGTGTCCTGCTTATACCTTATATGCACTTTACAATTTCATTACAATGTTTAAGGTGATTCTACTACAACAAAGCGAAAGTAACACTGTCATGTGAGTACCGTCACATTGTGGTATTTCTCTTGGTGAGAGGACATCTTTGCCCCATACTTTCGATAAATAACCAACAAACCAACTGAAGACAGCTTTGGCTTCTGTAAGCAATTCGACACTTAAAGTACCTATACAACATCAGTGTTATAACATCCATTCGGGCACTGGCCTAGGAACATGTTTCTCATTGTATAATGTTTAATAATATACCGTTTTTAAATTTTGTTTTTAGAGATATTTTTTTCATGATTTTTTAACCCATTTCTAAAATTGCACAGTCAAGACGACGACGCAACTCGAGTAATTTTCATAAAAACTTCTTCTCTGCGTGTGTTTACAATTTGTTCTTAACAAAACTATGTTAATACAATTTCCTTTAACTGTTTCGAGATGACTATTAATCACGCCGGTAATTTTGAAGGCGTAACGTGGGACCTCCCCACGTTATACTGCCTCATAGAAAGTGTCCATCACTGTGTCCAATGTTTGGAGAGCCACTCTTGTAAACATTCATCCTAACGGAAGTTGTCATCCTCAATGTCTAAATGGCCTTGTATATCATTGTGAGCTTCTTGTGGCATGGATACTTTTTATGCAATAAAAGCTTTAACACAAAAGATTAAATTCTTAAGACTAAAACACACCTAATAAGCCCAATATTAAGTCTTATATATACAATTAGATTAGATTATTGACTCAATTAACTTATTTCTATAACATTTTTGCTTTATCACATTTATAAAAATACTAGTTTATGCTCGCGGCTTCGCCCGCGTATATGTCGGTTATCATCATAAATCATATCATCATAATCATAAAGTTTCATCCAAATCCATTCAGTAGTTTTTGCATGAAAGAGTAACAAACATCCTCACAAACTTTTACATTTATAATTTTAGTATAGAAGTATAGATTTGGTCGCTGTGAGTTTTAAAAGACTCGAAACAGCATTTTTTAATTAAATGAAAACAAACAATGCGTAATAACATGAGTATAATCATAACAGTTTACGAAATCTGGAACGAAACGGAGTTGTACTGTGTGTATATATTATAAGGAATATTGACCGAGGATAAACGATAGTTTATCTTCCTACTTTACCTTAATTCGTGTGATATGGAACTAAAAGCTATGTCCTAATCAATAACACTAAAGTCTAAACGGTTGCACCACCCCAAATGCCACGGCGCATTAAATTTAAAACGGGATGTTTCGTTAATAAAATCGATATCTCGATTCAGTGTGACAAGTTTTAATACTAATACTACTAGACTAACAGATTTAGAACATTCACTATTCACAGGCAGTGTTGTTTTCAGTATATTTTAGACATTTGCGCAGATGGAGAATTCTACATTAACAGTGACACATTGTCAAGGAGAACAACAAGGATCTGGCAGTTTTTTTTACATGTTCGTCTTTTCTAAGAATGTTTTCGCCAGACGATAATGTTACTCTTACACAAATATTATTTACGATTCTGCGAACGACAGGACCGGTTTACTCTTGCCTGTTGTGTGAGATATTGTTTTCGTTGCATCTAGAGTCAGTTGACGAAGGTTCGCTTTAAGCCTGTGTCCGTTATCTGTGGACAACACCCCACTATTAGCGAATTATGATCCGCAAGCAGACCAGCTACTGTCACAATATTCTACAATATTGTTACTTAATTGCATTTCATTTTCAGTTCCCAAATATGCGATGAACTAAACACTATGAACTACACGTAGTTGGGCTTAACCGAAGCGATCTACCGACTTCCAATTAACAATGTCTTCCTTCTTTTTCACAGTGTGGGCGAAACCCAGATAGATTTATCGACGGTAGCCTTTTACTATCAGGTAAAAAAAAATACAGTTTTAATTACTTCGTCGACTTTTTAACTTATATGTTCCGGTCTGTTGCAAGCTTCCATAGACTAGGTACTCAACATTACTATCACCTGTACGGTTAATCTATTTCTTAGGAGTTAGGTTCTTCTAATGGCCCCAAACATTTCGCATTCAAATCTTGGTCTCATTGTTATAATACTTTTTGATGGAGTAAATTCCTTCGATTATTCGCAGAAGTAAAGTAACAACGGTAGTATGCAAATGAAACGGGTCCTATTGTCAAAAAAATCCTTTCATTGTATTCGCAGACAATGTAGTGATTGCCGTCTTGCAAAATTGTCCATGCTCTATCCATTCCAAGAAATGTGTAGATTCCGTTATTTGATTGTTTATTATTTTAATTTATAGCCTGATGTACTTTTGTACATCGGCGTACTGAAGATGGTTGACTAGTAGAGAATGCCCTGCCCATTACTTAGGGCACACCAGTCAACCTTTGGGTGGCGTAGAAATATTGTGAGGTAGGCGCACATATGCTACGTAATTAAACAACTTAAGAATACTTTACAAAACATTACATACATCCAGTACTATAAATGTGAACGTAAGATTGTTACTTAACCGATCATCATGAAACATTGTAAACATATTCTTGGAGGTATATGAAATAACATAGGATACATTAGAAATATTTCGGGAAGTACCTGCACTCGGTCGCCAGGAGGGAATTGAGTCCCGCCTGCCACCACTGCGACTGCAGAGAGGACTCGGCCCAGGACACGCTGGTGGTGTGCCCCGCTTGGGGGCCGCAGTGCCGGGCCCTCACTGCAGTCATCGGAGGAGATCTCTCTCTGCCGGCCGTCGTATGCTCCATGGCCGGTGGCGAGAGCAGTTTTACCACGGTCGCGAGGGGGTGGAGAAGGCCCGTTAGGACGACCTCCACTCGGACCCGATGGACATGATTATCTTTCCAATCTCTCCTTCTGCAACTGGACTGAAGTGAAAAGAGCTTAATTGAGGACACGGTAGACTATTGATGTAATTACAGGTATTTTGTTCAGTTAGACTGTCCAATGTGAGAGATGTGGTAAAATGTTGGATTAAAGAATCGAGGCTTATGAATTTTGGAAAGTCTACATGCTGCTATCTGCCGATACCAAGGGTTCCAAGAAACTTCCAGATGTCTGCAGGAGAGGAGCAGGAGATATTATCGGAAATGTGACGGCGTTTAGCGTTCCGTATCATCTGGTTACACCGATTTCTCGCAGTTTTATACAGTTGCCAGTTGACTTCGACACGGTCCCGCTTGTAAGTGCTAAAAGCCCTGTTCCGACGTCTCATCGCCAACAATTATTCTAAGCAACCATATTTTTTTGACCTTTTCCAAGTACACGCTCCTTTCAATTAGCTAATTGTATAATTCCTTTTGTTACAACAACCCTTTCAACATATTCTAAGAAATAAGTAGGGTTGTCGCCTTTTTGCAAATTTTGTGATGATTTACGTCCAGAAACCAAATTGGTTGGTGCCGGTATTTTTATTGTCTATTACTTTCTAAAAGCTTTTATGGCTACCTTTTGAGTTCAGCGCAATTAACTATCAAATCGGCCATTCCAGATCTGCTGCCGACGCTTACATACAGTAGATACACGAATAGTAGTAAAATTTATAACAAGCTTTTAGAGTTCCTTCAATATAAAAGGGTTATCTTAGCTCTTGTGTTTGTTGGGGAGCCTGCGTCCTGTATTCTCCTCTAGTTACAACATCGGTATGTATACCTTTAGGTCTGCAAATCAGTAATCCTGGGTTTTACTTGTCTCGGTCCTACTGCATGGCGGAATAGGCCGACTTATTTGTATGTATACCAAAAAGTAAAAAATATCCTTTAAAAATGCACTTACCTTCAATGGCAGAAAGATGAATATCATGTACTACGTACATGAAACCGACCGAGTGCAGGTGGTGAATAATGTTAATCAACTTTATTATATGGTCCGTGTCTAACGTTCTTCATAAGTATCTCTCTCTATACTATATCATACATACTACTACAAAACCCGACCAATGAGAACTCTTGTTTCTCCTACATAGACTCACGTATTATGCAACACATCACCCCTAAGTAAATAAAGACAGTCCCGTCAGCTTGCGCCACCAATGCGCGGGCGCAATAAACACAATATGTGAACACATGTTCCCAAGTTAAAACCGGAACGAATCCCGTACATAACAAGGTCTTTACATTAAAGAGCCGTTTTAAAAATAATATGTTTTAACGGAAGTCCCTCTCTATATTTTTATTTGAAATCGTTAAAACTTCAACTATCGTATTTTCATAAATCCTTAGATGATATTGACCACAGATCGCGTCGATCATTAATCCGTGATTTTTCACCTATGTTTAAGGTTTTTAAAACATAAACCCTGGCAAAACTTAGGAGATTACAAAAGTATATAAAAATCTAAGTAGTTGCATGTTGTTTAAAAATATAAAACTTTAACCTGCCCTTGTATCTAATTAAATTTTAGTCTTGGGTTAGCTACCTGATCTTTTATTTTACTGCAACTAAAACTACTGAACGTTCCAAAGAGGACGGGCCACTCAACGGTAAGCACTTAAAACCGCCCATGGACACCTGTCACTCAAGTGACACGAGGACTTTGACACTATTTGAATTCCTTGTTAGGGAGGTGGATGTTAGGCCTCCGGTATTTGAGTGAGAGTAATCACGTGGCTTAATTTTGAGCGATTGATTACGACGATTTATTCCCGTGATTCTTAGGTGATGAAAAATAATTTTCCATATTACGAGAGCAATAGTATTAACCGAACTTGTCAATAGTTCCGTCGGCGGCATTCATTTATAGTTTCACGATATTCCCAAGCGACTCCTGCTGCTAAAACACAAACACGTCGCGTGTGTTCAATGAGACGATTCGTATTATCTCGACACACGCGTTTGTTTGTAGTCCAATTGACGTAGCGACAGACCACACCAAATATACAATGAACAACACCACAATGGCAATAAATTATAAATAAAGTATTATATCTTACTGTTAGTTACATCTTCCACATCTCAGGAAGTTCGCGATTCTCCAAGATGACCTCGCTTTATGAGAGCATTTTTCCTTATTTCGAAGAGACTCAACAGCCGTTTCTCCATGAGCTAGTTGTCAATGGTAATTTAAGATTCTAACGTATTATTCAGTCAGCAGCAAGCAGAGTAGAATAATCGTACATGTGCCCTCACTTGGGCGGTTTCTAAAAATAAGTTATTTAAAATTGCTATAATAAAAGTTTGGAGTCGTTATTATGGAAAGGAATAATTAAGAAATATAACGGTATCTACCTATTTCTATGAAAGGAGAAAACGTGAACCGTTTTCTAAAATGGCAACAAAAAACTACGTTGTTTGCAAATAAAATAAAAGAGTTGTCCTGACAATAGACGTTATACAATTTACATGTTTCCTTTTTCATACTTATAACAATGCGACCATGCAAAACGGGTATTTTGCACCAAATGTTACCAATAGATTTTGTGAAGGTACAGTCCCAGACTTTTTTGACGTTAAGGCATTGCACTTTTAATAGGAGAAAAGGGTCTTGAAAAGGGATTTTATCATTTCCAAGAATGTTATCTTCAAATTTGAATGTTCCTCACACAAATATCATTAACGATTCTCCGAACGATTGCGCTTGTTAATTCATTGCATACGATATTTTTTATTGCAAGTAATCAGTTGTCAAAGAATAGCTTTAAGCCCAGGCGTCCGTCATCTGTGGACAATGCCCACTATTATGTAATTATAATCTACAAAAAGCGCACGGGTTTTTCGAGCAACATTTTGTTACTCGTTCAGTCTCAGAATTGACAGAAAAGAAAGCGTTCACATTTCTTTTCTTGCGTCTTTATAATATTAATAAGTAGCTGTCGCATTTTTCCTCAAGTCTTAACCCTAAAGATTTAATCCTTTTAAACGGGAGGCCACCATGACTCAACATTCGTAAGAAAGAGTTGCGCGTACGCACAGTGCAACATACGGACGACAGTTGCGACATTACTGTCGCATGGCTGAGTTTACATGACGATTAGTCGTGGACATGCGCTTGAGAGGAGCAAAACTGAGATATCATGGACATGGACGTCTTGCACCGACATTGTTACTCAATAACATAATACGTTTGAATAGGCCTCAATCTCCATTAAAATGTTAAGTGCAATTCTTTATGATACTTTTCTATACAAACTGAGGCTTTAGGTCCCTGAGGGACATCTATTTAGAGTTTTGCCAGGTCATCGACCTTTGTGACGATTGTTTTGTAGTTTATGATATCTTCTGTAGCAAGTACTTCTATTATTGTGTTATTACTACGAAACTAGTGACTTAATAAGAAAGGTTATTTATTATACACAAAACCCTAAGAATAGCCGTAAATAACTTAGATAACCAACAACGGTTCCTATCAAGTCGCAACTTCTACCTCGCTGTGTGGTCAGCAGTAGGACGGAACCCGGAACTAAGTTCATCAATCAAACTCACACGCTGGCTCCCTGCAACGGCAATGAATGAGCTGCATTAACAGTGTTGGGCAAGCGGTGATCGATCACTTGCTGACGGTGGGAATTCTAAACACATTTATAAGATATTTCGCCTGCTTGCTAAAAGTAAAATGTATCTTCCACACTCTTTCTACCTTCTGATGGACTCCTGCCTCTGTGACAGAAGGTTCCAAGTCAAACTCCGTGACGCAAGATCTTCCCTTTACATCTGCACAGCCGGAGTACCACAGGGCTCGGTGCTTGGTCCGGTCCTCTACAACATATTTACTAGTGACCTACCACAGTCACCTGACACAGTTATAGGACCTTTGCCGATGATGCAGCCTTCCTCAGTTTTAACCGTGATCCATGTGAAGTGAGCAGATTGTTGCAAAGCCAGCTCAACGCCACCAATGATTGGTTGAACAAGTGGCGCATAAAAGCAAGCGCTCCAAAGTCTCACCACATCACATATACCTTAAGACGTGAAACTTGCCCCCCGGTCAACCTAGACCCCGACACATGCCACAGTCAACCTATGTAATGCCTTGGATTTCATCTTGACCGGAGGATGACATGGAAAGACCATATAAAATCGAAGCGCAACGAAATCAATCTAAGATTTAGAAATCTAATTTGGATTTGGAGGCAGACAGTCTGCTTTGTCACTATCGACTAAGTCGCTGTAGGCTTATCTCGTTTGACAATCCGTTTGGATCAAGTAGCTGTCATAGATTGCAACTCCATTACATATTAAATGAATAATTTATGTGATTTTAAAACTGAAATATCTTTTGAATGCCGAAATTTAAAAATCTGGTAATTAAAACTGGAATTGTTTATGCTAAGAGTAACCTAATAAATACAACAAAAATCCCAACCATGAGAAGTGATAGGCGATAGAAAAGTCCCATAAAAAGCTGCCATTGTCCTTTCATAAATATCGCTCAAGCCGTATCGGAGGAATTTGGTAACAAACACGGCGACACGAGGGCTCTATTCATTACATTTTATGACTCTCTCTCATTTCACCTCATTTTGATAAAGTAATTTAGACTAGCTACCTGTGAAACTTTTTTTCGCATTCCTAAATTATTGTTTTTAGTTTTTTTACTAATTTATTTCATTTTATTACATCTCTGGTTTTGCCTATTGCATGTTTTACCTGATGTTAGGTAAATATGCAACTCCAAAAAAAGTAGGAAGCCCAATTTATACAATTGAGGTGTGTGTTTTCTTGCAATGATTTTTAATTCAGAATTTCCATATTTATAAACTGATTAGCGGACCCGTGCCCACTTCGTTGGGCGTAACCCGCACGCTTTAACAAACACTAGTATTTTTAACTGAATTGTTTGGTCAATAGTAATAAAATACGGCCTGTGTCGCTGCTGAAAAGTGTCGCTTTCTGCTAGTGAACGAATTTTCAAAATCGGATTAATTCTTCGGAAGATTACGCCCTACAACCATTTGTACAAACAATGTTAGAAACTTTAGCACTTTATAATATCAGTATAGATTTAGAAAGTTACTGTTTCATTAGATTATTCCCGTAAGTCCGGTTAGTGCTCTCAGCTGTTCAACCAGTGGGTTCGGTTCTCATCCACGAGAAACAGTTGTGTGATGAACATGTTTGTTCTATGTGCAATTCATCTATAATTTTTACGTCTTTAGAAATACAAAACTACATATATTAACTGTATGGCTAGAATTGTGTTCCTTGACATTTTCACTAGACGATGACTCACTAGACTTAGGCTTATAATGTATTACATTGATAACGTAGAGTAAATACTGATATATATTGAGTATTTCGTATTACCCATTTTGTTTCCAAGAAGCAGTTTGAAGCAATTTTAATATTGAAATAAATATTACGCTTCTAATCTGCCAATTTTCAGCGAGTCAACTTAAACAATAACCAATAAAGCACAATAATTTCCCAAAAATCAACGTAACGTTATCGCAAAACTTTATGTCCACCCTGCAGCTGCCGGTCCCCTGGGACATAATCCGTGACCACGCGGAAGGGTTCCAAATGACAGGCGCCCAACTATCCCTTACAAATATTGTTGTATAACTTATATACTTAAAATTGGTCGAAGACGTGTGCAGCTGCAATTAAATGCAGATGTTGATTGTGTTTAATATTTATGTAATTTCCTATATATCTGATAATTATATTATCAACGAGACTTGGTTTGTAAGGAACTGCTATCCCTTAACTTATTCGTACTCGGTATCTGCGTTCGATAGCCGCAAATCCAACGAAGCAGTCACTTGAGGAATAGATAAACCAGATGTACCCAAAAAAGTCTTTTTCGAATCACCTAGAACAGCTTCGAATCAGGTCTACCATTACAAACATATCACGTATAAAACGGAATTGTGTAAAACAACTTTTGTTTTCGCACTCAGACGAGTGGAGGACCACTCTCTCTCTCACTCTCCACCTTCACAAGCTGTGCTGACACAGACATTCTCTGATGACTGAATTTCCCGAGCTCGGCCAATGTATTATAAAACTTAAGACATTTCGTACGATTAATATTGAAGAATCAAATTATTATATAGTACAGCAGTAAATTTTCTTTAATTTACGATGAGCTGCTTGGACAGTTGGGTACCATATTATCAGCCGATGGCGTCGTTTTTGACCCACTGGAAAAAAGAACCACCTTCAGTACTGAAATCTATAATTTACTATTACTGCCATTATTTATGATCACCAATTGATTACATGCATGAAAATTATAGAAAATGGAGCCCTAAAAAGTTCTGAGTATATACACGATAGCATACGGTTCGCAGATGAATTTTAAATGAAATTTTGATTTGGAATGTAACAATTTATTGTATACTGACCCGGCGAACTGTGTACCGCCATATTAATTTTCGTGAAAATTTTCTGAATTACCAAAAAAATATTTTGATAAGCACGTGTTAATTTCCCGCAGTGCTGCAATGTATACGACTATGCTGACTAGGAAAATATAACATCTCCAGGTTTCTTTTTTCTTCTATACAAACCATTATTAAATTTGGTGCAGTCGATCGAAAGCCATGCGCATACATACATTTTTGTGATAATTTTTTTATTTATACATAGATTTAAAACTCTGAAATCACCGAGAATTAAAGTGTAATTAAATCTCACAATAATCAGTATTTATTTTAGGGACACAATTGTTACACCCCAAAATACACTCACAGGTGCATTTTGGGCTACCACTGTCAGGGCGCCTCAGTTTTGTTGAAGTATGAGCTCCTTTGACGTTTTTGTGTGACAAATACAAAAGGAAGATACTGCAACAAGTAACCTGAAACCATCTCAAGATTCAAACAAACATTGCCTTTTGAATCTGTCAATTTTAACCCGTAATCGCTAACTTAAACAAAGTACAGTTACTTCCCAAAACCCTGTAACTGTTTTTACCAATCCTCGGGGATATAATCCGCGTTCACGTGGAAGGGTTCTCAAATGACAGGCGCTTTGAAAAAACTGCAAGTTTAAATACTTACAATGACAGTAAAACTATAAAAGCGCATGGAGACCAATTAGTTTGTTCAGCGTTTTTGAAGTGTGTTGTAAATTACGTTACTGGTATCGTATCATTCGCCTACGCTACTGACTGAGGGATTTTGTAAAGGCACCGTGTGACACTGCATACAGATTATATTAAGAGTGCAATAATGTAGCTGAACTTGTCAGTACTTTCCTGAACGCTATTTATTATTAGTTTCGCAATATTCTCACGATCCGCGTGTAACTTTGACGCCCGAGTCAACAATTACATTTGTTCAATGAAAGGATTCGTTTATCTTTGCAGACGGGTCGGTTTATAAACAAAATAATAGGAATATAAATTCACTGCGGCCTGTACAACAAACCACACTACACTTAACGCACAATTCTACAACGTAGTCTAGAGAAGACACACGTTACGAACATATGTATAATGTCATTGATTTGAAATCCTCAAGTCCGCCAGGAATGGTGACTTTACCTAGTCAATTTTTTTTTTAAATTTATTTTATCTTAAATTACACATGTTACAGTCTTAAGTCTGCCAAACTGTAGGAAAGTATGTCGGACTTTCCTTTGTATTTAAGAAATCTAACATCATCACATATGGTAAAGGAAATTCTAATATCTATCCTGTTTGACCTGCCTATGTAATGTTTAAGCAGGAAGTCTAAAATGATAAGACATTACTGTTCGCCCTTTGAAGCTAGATCGATTCATTGGGTTTTTTGAAGTTATAAATAATGAACCAATACTAAGACAATTGAAATATTCTAAAATTAACCCTCATCATTTTTAGAAAATCAGCAAACAATAAAGATAATCGTGGTCAACTCGGTCTTCCCACCGGTTCGGGTTCAGATATCTATCTATATATATAGGTATCTGGGTCTGATTATTGCCAGTAGGTGGCTGTTCCGGCAGCATGCTCCGAAGCTAGTGAATGATGCCTCTACTCTTGGGCGACTTTTGCCTGATTCGGGTGTAACCAGCGTCGCGACAAGACGGTTCTACACAGGTGTTATCCGCTCGATGGCGCTGTGTGCACCGATTTGAATGAAAGAATGGAACACAACCTCAAGTTCGATAGTCAGGATCACCAACCAAATGATTAAGAGGTCCGTTTGTTACACTAATGAATGATACATCTGCAGCTGGAGAGCCATACTTCGACATTGATGATGATTCGACAAAGTCATACTACGGGCTCACCGAAAACTCGTGTTTAGCAAAAGAAAAGTATCAACTATACACAAGCTGTTCAGTAATACAATGTAACCGTACATTTCCTATACTCCTTTCAACTGTATTATAAAGAAACCACAAACTGGCACTCCACAGGGCGTCCCACGCAAATTATATACGAATCCCATCGCAAGCCCACACAATGCCCACAATTGATACAATATGAATCATCAATACAGAAACGCTCGAAGCCTTTCCTCTAACTGTTTCATTTAATCCTTTTTCGACACTTGCAAAATATATTTCATTTGTGTCTCTTATGTTGATTTGTTAAAGTTTATATTACTTCGACAGTTAAATGAAATGGTTTAATCCTGAGCTACAATATGTCTTTATCACCTGCCCTGTACAAACTGCAAAGTTGGGTGCATAACGGTGGTAGGCAGGCTAAAGTTGTGATAATTTTTATGCATCGAAAGGTAAGAATTTTATTCTAAGACATAGCATTTATGTTATTATTACTTGTTTGTATACCTTGCAAAGTCAGTCATATCTTACCTTGAAAGCGTTTTAAATTGATGGCCACTTATAAATTTTGTGTAGCTTCAAAGTTACTTCCGTTTCATTTTTGTATAAAATAAAGGAGGCGCTCATAGCCCAGTTGCACTCGGTGATTAGAAACAATCACCGAGGGTAAGCAACGATGGCGCGGTCAGTACCTGGATGGGTGACCGCTAGTGGCATGTTACCATGAGCGTCTCCGTGATTCGGAGGTCACGTTAAGCAGTCGGTCCCGTTTGTTATCATACGATAACAGTCGTGAAGCTTAGTTGGAGGCCTTCGGGCGGCTTAAAAACATCCAACGGCAAGATTTACGTAGCCACAACGTATTCTTGCCAGTCCCCAACCCGCACTTGGCCAGCGTGGGGATGTATGGCATTAACCCTCTCCTGAGAGGAGACCCGAGCCCAGCAGTGGGACATTATGGGTTGTTGATTGATTGATTGATAAAATATAGAATAGTCAACAAAATTGAATAGCTCTGTAAAAATAAGAATAATGACATAATTTGTGTCTTTGGATATCTGAGGACCATTACAGGGATCTGAATAATTAGGCAACGAATAATGAAACAGTATGATACCAACTTTCTCTTTTCGGGTTACTTGTAGCGGTCAGTATTATAATGAAAAGTTTAAATGGCTCTCAATCTTTAGACGTTATTAGAGTTAGAGAATGAGTACTAGCGAGAGGAGAGCGTATTGATTTAATCTTCACTAACTGTACGCCTCTTATTAAATAAGTCAGCGTCCAAGACTATTGTCTCTCTGATCATAAAGGGATGATATCAAAAATAAATTCGAAACACGTTATTCTCAAAAATAGAAAAACATGGTGCATATACAAATAAGGTCATTTACAAATAGGAACATATCAAACTTTAACACTTCACTAAATGTCATACAATGACATGAAATCATTAACACACACAACAATATAAGCACCAATTACGATTTATTTATTAATATATTGACGAAATTACTTAACATACATATACGGATACAAAAAATAAAAATAAATAATAAGCCAAAAAAGGATGGCTTACCACAGGTCTTAGAAAGTCATGTGCACACATAAGAAAATTAAAAGTCTTTCGAAATATAAGTGATAATGATATAATACGTAAATTTTGATTGATTTCGGAGTTTGGGTTTTTTCTCTGTACATATGTATTAATATCAAGTGTCTAGTACCCATAGTACAAGCTCTGTTTAGTTAGGGACTAGACGGCGTTGTGTGTTGACATGTCCGAATTATTTATTTATTTTATTTATGCGAATTTTTAGAAAAATACAGCATCCTTGATGACAGTAAAAACGGCTTCAGAAAAACAAGATCCACTACATTAGCAGTATATAAGTATATCCAAACCGCGCTAAAGCATATTGATGATACGAACCTTGTACTGGGAGTATGAGTTGACATGACGAGAGCATGTGATAAAGTACAGTACAACATTCTTTTAAATAAACTACATGGTTCTGGCATTCGTGGCCCCGCTTGCACATGGTTTAAATCATATTTGGAGAACAGATCACAAAAGTTCAAGTTCACCAATATGACTCCAATACAAACGAAGTGGCAACGGTGCGCTCTGAAGGAAGAACCATAACCTGTTCATTCCACAGGGCAGCGTGCTGGGTTGTGTGCTGTTTTTGATATATTGATGTACATTAACGTACGACCGAAAGTGCTAAGTAAGGAACAAACATTGTCCGTCTTATTCGCTGATGATCTATAAATATTGATCGCGTATGATAAGTCTGTAAATCCTATACCAATACTTCGAAAAACTCTTAATACAGTAAACCTATGGCTTAATGACCATAACTTGGCAATAAACTACAATAAAACAAAAACTATTCAGTTTAGATCATATAAATACACCCCTATTAACATTGACACAACATACAACTACACACAATTAGAAACCCTAGACACATTCAAATTACTTGGCATAACAATAGACACACATATCAATTGGATAGCACACATTGACTTTATTAAAAGCAAATTATCTCGATTTACATACGCTCTATTCCAGCTTGTTTTGTTTTTTTTTGAAAGACTATTCCCGTTTTATGAATATACATGAAACGGACACAAAGTACACCCAGACTTAGAACAACAATTTATGGATCACACAAAGTGTTGTCTTATATAGGATTTGAACCCATAACACTTGGCGCAGTAGGAAGCGATGTGGTGACCACTTAAACCACTTTTCTTTTTTTTACGTGGTGGAATGCCTTTTCGCACTTCGCTCCAAATAGGAAATCGTAACAGCTGTAGGCCTCACTTTATTCAATATAACATCCTCACATTACCATTATTATATATATTTGACATTTGTATCTAAACATAAATCACTTTACTGAAGTAAAAGACAACCACAATCTAAATACTCGCCACAGAGACAGATTGTACCTGCCACCATCCAGAATTAAAATGTTGAACGGGAGCCCTTACTTCATGGCAGTTAAAATTTACAACAAATAACCAATTCACAAAAAAACCAAAAACACTCACATTATTCATTAAAAAACTAAAAGCATTTTTTAATTGTAAAATGTATTTACTCAGTAGAAGAATACATGGAAACAAAACACAAACAATACCTACTTAAAGAACATGCATACTACAAATAAAACACAAACACTATTACAAAAATAATATATGCGCAATCGTTAGTTTTAAGCATAATTTGTTCATAATTTGAAATGTCATCTTTTTATTTTGCCACGGTTTTAGAATTGATTTCAACTTTATTTATTATTTTAGTTATAATTTCATTCTCAAAATAATTCAAAATTGTATAAATTGTTTAATACTTAAGTTATGAATGTGCAACCTCGTATTCTCTCAAATTTGCAAGGCCTGGAAAAGGCTACTAAGTTGAGACAACCTACAACATAAGATCACAAAATGTACCCACACTTAGTGAGCAATAAAGAATTTTAATTTGAATTTGAGGTATGAGAGCTGTTACTCTCCCTAATGTCGTGTATGTAGTCGAGTAACGTTTGACGATGCGCTCTCCGATGCACGGGGGTTCAGATCCCAACTTCTAAACTCCGAGCTGTTATTAAGTATTTCTATAATCAGAAAAAAACAATAACACTTTGGGCCCAACCCGGGATTTGAACCTCTCGATTGGCAGTCGCATACTTCAACCATCAAACAAAAGACCAATGAGGCACTTAATAAATAAAAAATTAATAAGTATATTAAAGCAGTAAGAAGACCTTTTGCTGATCAAAACTCGTATTTTTATACATTGTATTATTTAAGGGGATCCCAAATTTGCCGGAAAAAGTAGGTATCCTCCTATTTCCTTTTCTAAATATTTATTGGATTGGTAAAAAATATTTTTATAATATTATAATTATTTTCATAATATTAATTTGCGCTCCCCATTGGCATTGCCAAAGACGTCATTGTCATTTTGTTTGTTTACTGTTCAGTGTTTCAATTTCTTTATACTTATTTACAATTTTAATTGCTATAAAAATCACGGAAGAAGTAAGTTTTTCTGACAAACAATACTCACCCAGTTTGAATTTCGACTCGACTTCTATGACGAGACGATTGACGTCACATTTCGTTTCTACCAATAGGAAGCGTTTAGTAAGTATGAATTTCCCTCCCTTAATTCCACTTTTTATTTAATATTTTCTGGGTGTAAATAATCGTTAAATAAATAAAATATGCTTTAAGTATATTGTAAAGGCAATAAAGAATCTAGACTATATATATTTGAGATTTATATATATATTTGAGACAAATAAAATTTTTATGCATATTCCCTATTACGCTACGGGCTTAAAAGTGGATGCGTGGGCCGGCTAGATGTACATACGTCGAGATTTTAACAAAGAGTGGAACTTTAAGTCCAATTACAAACATTTACAGCAAGTATAAACGCACGGTGTCAACTTTTTTACCACAAGTACCCAACCAACGGCGTGACCCAGTTGAAAGTTTCCTTTGGCGTGACCACTTCGTTGCGAACCAACTCCTCAAAAGCGCGCTCGACAGGTTTCCGCATTGAAGCTACACCGGCCGCGCGGCAGGCGGCAGTTATAGGCTCCCTTGCCCACCAGTACACCGTCCAAGCCAGGAAAGAACAGATCACAGTATTGAAACTAAACTCCTTTTACATTTATTGAGAAGCTGATAATTTGAAAGTACAAACAGACATTTTAATTAGATTTATTTCTGTGTATAGATGTCTCTGTGCTAGATAAAATAAAATATCACTTAAATTACTAATATAATTATTTGGAAAACGACTAGTGATACATTTTGCATTAACACAATGACAAATCAACTTGATAGTTTACTTTTGGATTCTAACACAATCCTGTATCATCAAATAATAATTGCATGTCGATAATCATTAGAATAATTATGATAATAACAATGTGTAGAGGCCAGGATCCTTTTATAAGAGTGCTCTTTAATGATATGGTTTATTAATTCTGTTTTAACACGCTTTATTTAAAAGATTTGTTACATGAATTCTCTTGTATCAGACTTTACAAAACAAGGTGCGAGTGTGACGTGAAGTTCGGCGAGAGAGTGCGCTTCACGATCATAATCGTTTTAAATAAACGTCAATAGAGAACCTTAACACAATGTTTAATATTATCTGCTAAGGTTGTTAATTTAGTACTAAATACGATCGAGCCTGTCAGTGATATAAAATTTCGTCCGTCGGAGTAATAGGGGGACATTCATATCGTTAAATCGTATATCGCTGATATATACCGTATGAGACCAAAGTCAGCTGAAATCAAAAGTCCTCCAATTATTGTGGAATCCAAATCAACAATATTCTAAGATCCGCTAAGTCATTCAATAATAGAAATAAAGGTAAGTTGTGCGTCAAACATCTAGGTTTTAAAGTAAATTCAGAGACACCTATTATATTCTTATCGGAGCATTTAACTCCTAAACAGGGGCGCTTGTATTTTTTGGCACGAGACTTGGCCAAGACACAGACCTTTAAATTCTGCTGGACTGCTTACGTAAAAGTGTATGTAAGAGTAAATGAACACACCGATTTCATGATTACACATGAAAGTCAAGTACACCAACTCAGGAACGATCAACGTAATTTGCATGCCGGCTGACTGTTTGCAGCAAGGTTAATCACCCGAAGAAGTCTCTTACAGTTATCTGTGTTCTCTTTGTTACATGTTATTATATTTGGAATGATTACTATTTTATTTGTGCTAAGTTCAACGTTACTCTATCGATTATTTTCAATTACATCATGTAAGTAATAAAATTAATTTCCTTACAATTTTTCACATCACGATCACTTTTGAACCCAATGTACATCAGTACAACTTCACACAAATACACAAACTCAGGCATGATGACAAAAATTTATATAAACAATCGCTATACAACAATCTACACACACTACAGATACTGATCTTATGGTTCCTATTTTCCACAACGCTGAAATATACTAGTATGCGTAAAATCACAAATACTGTGAACCGCATCCCTTATGGAAAGACTTATTTGTCTTCTACTCTCTTTATGACTGGATGATGCAATTCATAACATGAACGCAATAGACCAGGTGGAAATTGCTCAGGCAATAGTGTGTAAGTGTGCCGAGCTTACTTTCTGTAAGGTTTTTAACAAAAATGACCTCACAATAGTATCACAAAATATCCGTAGTATTTATCACAATTTTGATGATTTTTTGGTGACTCTGTCTGACCTACCTTTTAATGCTGATATCTTGATATTCAGTGAATGTAGACTAAACATAGGCAAACCTGTTCCATAACTTGATGATTACAACTCCTTTTGTTCTAGATCAGATCAACCAGAATGACGGGGTGGTTGTATATATTAAGAAACTCCTACAGGGTAAATTTAAGGAAGTCGGGTTGATCAATGCGTCATGTCGTCAGCAACAGTCAGTCAACACTATATTGTGTATTTACCGCTCTCCATCCAACATAAACGCTACTGGATTTATAGAATCACTCTCGTCACACTTAGATAGCTTAACAGGCTATAACAATATCATAATAGCGGGTGATATCAATGTAAACATTGCACCTACAGAAATCAAACCAACTCATGAATATAACAACAGAGCTAACTACCTAAGTGCCCTGTCTAGTTGTAGAATACTGGCAGGTCATACTATACCCACAAGAGGTTACAACTGTTTGGACCACTATATGCTAAAAATTAACAAGAGAGAACTCAGCATTTATTGCGGTCTTGCAAACCACTGTAACAGGTCACTTCACCATCCTTCTCTCTATCTCTAAATCTGAAATCAATGGTCCTGTAATCAAAACTAAAACGAAAATTGATTAGTGCGCTGCAACAAAAAATATCTCGAGAATAATGTTTTATAATGATCCTAGCCTTGCCACACAAACACCATAATAAGCAACATTCCTAAAAATAAACGCTCACTAAAACCCTGGATAACACCCGGCATGCAACGATGTATTAGGCATAGAAATAAATTACAGTTAAAACTAGGGCAGGAGAGCTACAATGATCTATTGAAGATCACCTATAAACGTTACAGAAATTATTGCAATAACCTTATCAAAAAGCTTAAGAGAAACTATGAACATAATCTGCTTACAGATTCGATTAATAACAATAAACTTCTATGGGTCTCTGTTCCTATTCTGATAGACAAGCTGGAAAAACTTGGACTAAGAGCTGAACTCTCTCTCTCTTGAGTAGTTACCTATCAGAAAGAACGCAAAGGATGAGGCTTAACCAATACATTAGTGGGGACTTGATTGTGTCATACGGCGTTCCACAGGGTAATGTGTTTGGCCCTATATTATTTCTCATTTATTTCAATGACCTATATAATCTACAAACTAACAATGCGCATATTTTCTCTTATGCCGATGACACTGCGCTAGTCTTCACTGGTAAAATATGGACTACGGTAAAAGAAAATGCAGAAGTCAATATGAGAAACGGAGCAAAATGGTTAAAAAATAATGTATTAACGCTTAATACTACAAAAACCAACTACATCTGTGACAGCATTCAAAATTATTTGCAACTGAAAACAGAATTCAGTATTCAAATACACTCATGCTACAAGCTAACGCAATTAGTTGTATGTGACTGCCCTACAATAGAAAACGTTAAGAAAACCAAATACCTAGAAGTAATAGTAGACCAACGACTGTCATGGCATTCCCATATTGAACAACTCACTGCCGGAATTAGAAAATTGATATCGATTTTTAAGACCTTAAGACATGTAGTACCTTCTGACCAAATTAATGCACAGGACTCATGTAGGAATGTGTTAGGGGAAATATATTCAGCATTAGCGCAGTCTGTTCTCACTTTTTGCATTCCTATATGGGGAGGAGCTGGAAAAACAAACTGATGGAAATTGAACGGGCACAACGAGCAATATTGAAAGTAATATTTTAAAAAGAGACTATTCCCAACAAGTTGTCTATATTCTATCAGCAATGTTCTATCAGTACGAAAATTATACATAATCCAAACTATATTAAAAAACGTAAACGTACATCTTCTAACCCGAGCAACGTGGCAAATAGAAGACTAGAAACTACTGCCCGCAAAATCAGAACTGAATTTGCGAATAAACAATACAAAAGACGATCGGAGTATTTATATACTATGATTAATAGAAAAGTTAGGGTTAATACGAAAATACCAAGAGACTGTGAAACACTAATTATTAATTTTTTGGTACCCTTAAGTTAATAGGAAACTGAGTCCTTCATACAACACTTGTAAGTGTTTGTTTATTTATTTTTTTTGTTTTTACAACTCCCGCATTTGGAATATACATTCTGGATCACACAAATTGTTGTCCCATGTAGGATTTGAACCCACAACGCTTAGGCGCAGTAGGGAGCGGTGTGGCGACCACTGAAATAACTAGGCCAACCGTCTAGACAGAAGTGTAAAACAAGGCTTATAGTTTCTACCTCAAAAACCTACAAACACACACACAAACACATACTCTCACACACACACACACACACACACACACACACACACACACACACACACACACACACAAACACATACACGCACACACACACATACACACAAACTGTTCGTAATTTAATTTGTAAGTTATTAGTTTAGTTTACTTCTTTTTACTAAATTTTTATATAAAATTTAACTGTATCATAGTCTATGTCCAGCTTATTAAGTTACTAAAGTTTATGACCTCATAAAAATAATAATCAATGTTCCTAGATTTACGTAAGTGCTAAGGAAGAGCGCAGTGACCTGCCACAGGCATTGTTTGCTTAAAAGGTCGAAGTGGTCACTTTTTGAAAATCTTAAGACTATTCAGTGAAAATAAAAGTATTATTCTCTTTATTACTTATATAAACATATTTATCAAATTTTTAAATACATAAAAAAATAAACAATAATATATATTTAAAAATATAAAAAATAGTAGACCACCGACTTCGGGTACAGGGACCAAGAAACCGGTGTGAAAAATCAAAAAGTACTAAAAAGTCTTGTATCATGATGCGAGCCTACAATGGTTGGGTCATGCCGATTCTGATATATTCCTTTGGAATACTTAGATGGACTCTTAGACCGAATTAGATGCCCTTGATAGGAGAGTCCGTACACTACTGACTGCATTTCGAATGCACCGCCCACGTTCATCGGTTATGATATTGTACTTTAATATAAAGAAACCGCGAAAGTGTGGGGGTCTTAGTAAGTACTTAGTACTAATGATCGCAGGGAGGTATGGAAGAGTAAAGAACTCCATGGCAGGTTTTATTGGGTCCTTAATGGGTCCGATATAGACTTCAAGGCGTCGACCTCCTGGCTACGGTACGGTGATATCTTCGGAGAAACCAAAGATTTTGTTTGTGTGATTATGGACGAAGTTATCATGACGAATAACTATCGGAAGTATATCCTAAAGGATGGTACGGTTGATATATGTCGGGCATGTCACCGTCCCGGAGAATCTATTAGGCATATTATTTCTGGTTGTTCTCGTCTTGCTAACGGCGAATATTTGCACAGACACAACCAAGTAGCCAGGATAGTACATCAACAGCTTGCCCTCAAATACAAACTTGTGAATTCAGAGGTGCCATACTACAGGTATGTGCCCGACCCAGTTCTCGAAAATGGTCGATCTGTATCACGGACAGGACTATTGTTCCCAATAAGCCTGATATTGTGGTAATAGATCGATTAGAGCGCCGCGCAATGATTGTCGACATCGCCGTTCCTCATGACGAGAATCTCGTGAAAGTTGAAAAAGAAAAACAAATGAAATATTTGGATTTATCTCACGAGATTGTCGATATGTAGGATGTAGATTCGGTGATCATTGTTCCGATAGTTGTGTCTGTTCACGAATTGATAGCCAAGAGTCTCGACCAACACCTCAAGAGACTCACGTTAGATGGTTGGATCAAGGGTCTGATGCAGAAGGCAGTCCTTCTTGACACGGCTCGTATCGTCAGGAGGTTCCTTTCTTTGGAGCCCTAACCGCCGGTTTCTTGCTTCAACCAACCTGTTGAGAGATAAGTAATAAAAGTATAGTGTGTGTGTGCGCGTGTGTGTGTGTGTGCGCGTCCATACACAAACACACCCACACGTGTGTGTGTTTGTGTATTGATTTCAAGATTGTTGGTACTTATGAGGTACTTATGAGGGTACAAAAAGTAAGCTCTCTGTTTCCCCATAGCTGAGAGACTTAAGCCAAGCAGAGAGATTTCTATTGCAGTTGCATTTTGTCTGAGCATAAATGTGCAACTTCTCGTTAACTTTAATATCAAGAAACCTTCCCATGAACCCAAAGAATTTGCCCGCAAATGTAGTAAATATCAAATTCTCATTTGTAACGCAAACCCTGTGATTTAGGCGTTTCATAGGGCGCATGGGATCGTAAACGAGATGAGAAAGCTGCCTTAGTGTAGTGTTTAGGATGTACAGTTGGCGCACCGTTAGGACATCCGCAAGTTAGTATAAGTCCATTTGATTGTGTTTGGTTGATTTTGAATATTTGTATTAAAAATTAGAATTTTAATTTATGCTAACAAACGACATTTTATTATATTATTATTATTATATCCTAACCGTTCTATTTGAAGTGCATTGAAGAATATAATAAGTTGGTACTACTATAATGTGTTGCTGTGACGCCATCTTCACTACGCGCGGTGCAATCCCTACTGTAATACCCAGCCAATGGAAAGCTTGGTTGCTATATAGTTGCATGTATTGTGCAACACACATGCGCTACATAAATAAAGGCGGTCCCGTCGACGCGAGCAATTCACTTTACAGTTCATTTTATACTTGCTCCCAAGTGGGAGCCGGAACGAATCTTGTTTTACTACAACGGTTAAAAAACATAATTTTTTTATTTTATATGCTAAACTACTTTGTTCACTCTGTTAAAAAACTTGACGCTCTGTCATTTGCTCTTGGCTTAAGATTTGTCAATTGACTCGTCCTTATTGTAAAACTAACACTGTGTGTCTAAGTTAAGTTAGTTAAGTGACTTCTAAAGTAGATTGTGTATACTGAAATATAGCTTGCAGTCCACTAACAAATTATGTTAAGCATAGTAAAAATGCGTTAAAATATGATTATTATATAGGTATAAAAGAATAAGGTGACTGACTAAGATACCCAGTGATCAAACCACAACCCAATCCTGACATTTTGCATGTATGTTGGTTATTTAAATAACAAAAGTGAGCACTAAGATAAGAATTTTGAGAATACCATTCCTAAAAGGGTAAAATAGGGTACGAAAATATCTATTTTTACTACTTCAGAGCAGAGCTAGCACTTGTTTTCACTTTCAAAAACAACACGACAACAAACGAAATTAAAATCAGTTTTATTCTAATGAATAATTACGAAAGTTTAATTTAAGGAACAAAATAATCACATACAAACCTGAAACTATAAAAAATCAGACAAAGTAAAGCTTACAGAGTATCAGTCTTACAACTACCCACTTAACACTAACACTTAATGTCCTTGAGCGATGTTACCTCGACGACCGACAGCCGGCAAATGAGAGCTTTTATACCCTTTTGCTTAAGGGTTTCCCTTAGTCGGCCTTTCTTGACTCTGATTCGTCCCCGACCGATAGTCTAGAAAGTCCTCCTGAAGAAGCCCCACTTGCTTGGCCACCTTCCTGACCTTCGTTCTCAAATACTGGAATAGCTGGTCCAGCCATAGCACTCTCGTCATTATTATGTTGGTTCTCTGCGAATACATCATCATCATTGCCATCTGAAAACTTGCATTAGTTTAGACGTTTGAAATATTAAACCACAGAATCAAAGCAACGAAGGCAAGACAGACACAACAAGAAAAGTATAAATAAAATGCAGGATGTGTAAATCGTCGGCGTCCCAACCATTTCACATCCTTACCGCATATTACCACTGTTGGGCGACTTACGCCTTTGAGGGGCGACTAACGCCATTGAAGGGCGACTAACGCCGGTGCGACTAACGCAATTGACGACAAACGTCAGTGGCGACTAACGCCGGTGCGACGACATTCTGAATATGACATTTTTAATATTGTGTTATCGTGATAACATGGAGTATATTCATATAGGTATATATATATTGAGTAACTCGTCAAGTAAATTTTAAGTATTCTAGTAATACGTGACGTTTAAAAGAAGAAGGATGTAATCCAAGAAGTAAGAAACATTTTTAAGATTGACATAAATATTACGTTTTGAATCTGTCAATTTTAATTCGTAATAGCTAAATTAAACATAGTACAGTTATTTCTCAAAATCAATGTAACACTATCGCAAAACTTTATATCCAACATGCCGCTGCCGGTCCCCTGGGACATAATCCGTGTCCATGCGGAAGGGGTTCCAAATGACAGGCGCGCAACTGTCCCTTACAAATATTGTTGTATAATTTCTCTAATTTGTAATGTAGTTCTTATTTCGAGGGCTGTTGAAGTTAAAATTGCTTGAAGATGTGTGGAGCTGTAACAAAACGCAGATGTCAACTGTGTTCAATATTTGATAATTATGTGCAATTTCCTTTAAATTTGGTAATGATCCTATCAAAGAGGATTTAGAATAACTAAAAGGAAAAAATTAACACAGTCACTAAAGAAATTACGTTTTTCAAATACGATAAACTAGTAAGCAAGAAACTCAAACATGAGAAAAGGAAAAGAGAACTATTCACTTAACCACGGTCAACTTCAACCACTAAACGTAAAAAGCAAGAAGCGATTATTAAATGTAACAAGACAAATGTCTCGATTTCATGAGTGCTCGATCAAACTCTTTAATAGACATCAGCAATCAAAAAAACGAATAGGAATTATTAACCGGCAAACGGATTATACAACAAAATTATGAAAACTAAACAAATGAAATAACACTAACTCCCGCAAGCCGATTGGTCTTCGTGGGGAATGAAGACCGTATAAACCATAATATGTTAAAAAAAATTAAATAAATTATATATGTATATATATTGGTGCAGTAGTATAAGACAAATTTATCGCATGTCCGAATTAAAGGCATTTATTTACGTATAATCATCTTCGTTGTATGATTGGTGTGGTCTGTCTGGATTACAACAGACGTGTGTGCAAAAATAACACGAATATTTTCATTTACAACGTGTCGTCAATGTGTTTTGGCAGCATGTGTCGCGAGAACTTCGTGAAATTATAAATGAATGAAATCGATGGGAATGTTGACAAGTACGGTAATGTTATTGCTCTTGTAATATGGAAGAATACTTTTTGCATCACTAAAACTTTTGGAATCAGGGGAAGTATCAAGCGATCAAATCGTCGAGGCCGTTTTCGAAAAATTAAAATCAAAGAGCCATATTTTGAATCAATTAAGCAACTCGATGGAGTGACACAACGACCTCACAGAACGCTTGTGAAGCAATTCTTTCGTTGTTTTTCACCGCGTGAGTACCTCACTCCCGCGTGCCAAAGGTGAAATTCAAACAGCGTCAAATTCCTCGTGTCTCTGACTATTAATCGGCTTGTCTTCTTAGGTGTGTTCATGAGTAGCGATTGCGATAAAGAAAAAGATTAGGTAGCAAACCTTTTCGGCTTTTCTAAACCTTGCTTATCTACGTGGTGAAGTGATGCGCAAATCTCATTTCAATATTAGTGTCCAGGCCTAGTAAATTATAGAAATAACTAACTACTTCAATTATATCTGAGTTTGCGGTCCTTCATCAAACTATGACAAGCGTTATAAAAAATCTGATTTTATGATTGTACTCGTTATTTACTACGCTTGAAAGCAACAAACTTATTAATAAGAATATTAATAAGTAATCTATTTTATTTCTTACTAACTAATCTAATTCGAGCACATTATAAAATTCCTCATTAATAAACATCGCTATCTCTCTCTTTACCAATTAGTTATTTATTGATTATATTTGTTTAATTTCCCTTTCCCCAAACTACCTACTCTCCAATACACTAGACCTACAGATTCTGTATTTATTTCCAACTCACGTCTGCCAGACAGAGATTGCTTTGAGCGATAAGAGTGCCAGTTATACTGATCTAGCACTAAGTTAAAATATATACTTAGATATCTGGTGTACAATAAAGCGATTTGTTATTATTATTATTGCCAACAGCTTTTAATAGTTAGTCCACTGCTGGACAAAGAGCCTTAGGAGCGTGATCTAGTGAGCACCAGTGAAGGTAAGCCGGTGATCTGTGATACGAATACAAATTAGTTCCTTCACCCGAAAATGAGAAGTTGTGTAAAATGTAAAATTTCACACAACATGCAATTGGCTGTATCTAAATGATTTTACTATACTTTTATTATTCCTAGAGTTTAGTAACCACAAATACACGTGAAACATCAGGGATGAATCATCGGCGCGGTCGGTGATGAGTCATAGCCAACGATTTATGCAAATTGGATCGGTCAAGTTGTTACAACATGTGAAATAAAAACGTAGAGCGGGTCTTTAATCAGTACGTTTAATTTTTACAACGGCTCGATACCATAAAGACACTGTTATGTTCGGGATTCATTCCGATTTTTATTTGGGCACATACTTTATTAATAAATAACATAATATAAAATATTTTCGTTTTAATCGAAAACAAAATTATTAGGTGGCACACCAAACGTAAATTCGTCCTCTCTATCTCACTACCGATGGATCACTTATCTGCTATTTTTTTGGAAACGACCTGTTCGTTCGTTTTTATTATAAAAAGAAGCTCGCTAACTTAGTTTTCTTAACGCAGTGAATACGTATTTTATTAGAATATCTATATTTTCGCAATATCTGACTCACGTCCTTATTTTATTGAGCGTGCAATGTCATTGAGATCACACATCGTATGTATTGCGCACGCGCATTGAATGCGCAAGCCAACGGGACCGCCTTTACTTAGGTAGAGTTAATGTGAGAGGTAAGAGATCTCATTGGTCGAACATTACAGTAGGTGTGCTGTTCTACCTATATAGATACTGATGTAACGTCAGGCGCAAGTGAGATATTATAGTTGATCAATATTATTCAGCATCTGTTCGCGTTCAGCTTCATGCAGTACCTACACGATATTCAACTTTTTGCAATTGCTAATAAGTGCTTTTAATTATTGGCATACATACAAATAAGTCGGCTTATTCCGCCTAAAGCAACACTCAAACGACTAATATCCGAAAGTTACTAATACTGACGCACCTTACTAAGTACATGCCTATGGCATTTATCTGATTAGCTCAATAATATTTCCGAGCCTGTCAATGCCCTTCTCGCTATTCATATTCGCGTCTCGCTTTGACGCCTGAGTCAACAATCGCATTTGTTCAATGAAAGGATTCGTGTTGTCTTTGCACACGGGTGTGTTTATAGCCTGAGCGATAGAAATATATTAAATGATTTGTCGGGAACAGTTACAGTAGCGATCTAGATATGAGATATCATTTAACTATTATACTGTTGCAATAGTGAAAAAAATATGATTGTTTAGACATAGTCGGACCTGAACAGTTACTTAGCCCTAAATGCAAACTACATAATAATATGGCGTAGTATTAATCGTTCGTGCTAATTTATTGCTTGGGACAACTATGTTTTCTGTCACCAACGTTTGAAATTGGTAGTAAAATAATTTATCATCATCATTTGTTAATGTATCTGTAATGTCCCACTGTTGGGCTCGGGATCTCCTCTCAAAAATATAATAACAACTGTGGCCGACTGTTTAACGTGACCTATTTCTCACATTATCGTCATTATTATAAAAAGTATTATACTTATTATTTTATTTATAATGCTTTTGAAGCATTCCTCGAAGTTTAATACCTATTTGTACCTATCTTATAACATTCTGTGTTTTTTAAGCTTAAAAGGTATAAGTCCCTAATAAGTAGTAACCTATAAATTAAAGTTAGAATTGTAGTTGACAGTTGGTTGGCGGGCTGTTAAACAACTTATTTAACTTTCAGCATAATAAAGTCAAACATCGAGAAACTTGGAAGTCGTGTCGATCAAACTTCAAATATCGTCCATGGGAACAGAAATCTTAACAATATCCACTTCAGCTCACCGTTCAATATTTAAGCCACGTTGCGCGAAGGGTGCAGCCTCAGAACTGAGGGTGCAACAACAGTTGAACAAGGGTTCCACCCCTGCGCAACGCGCAATGTAACCTTGCGTGGTTAAGACCTTATCATATATGTGCGCTTTTAGATTAACCGATTCCTACATTTTGGATTGAGTTCCTCTAATACGATTATTGAGACATTGCCTTACATCGTACATCCAGCACCTTAAAACTGTTTGAAGTTGAAGCCAAAGCACTCATAATTATCAACAACCCATTATGTCCCACTGCTGGGCTTGGGTCTCCTCTCAGGAGAGGGTTAATACTATACGTCACCACGCTGGCCAAGTGCAAGTTGGGGACTGGCAAGAATACGCTATGGCTACGTAATCATGCCTTTGGGTGTTTTTAAGCCGCCCGAAGGCCTCAAACTCAGCTTCACGACTATTATCGTATGATAACAGCCGGGACCGACTGCTTAACGCGACCACGGAATCATGGAGACGCTTATGGTAACATGCCACCAGCGGTCACCCATCCAGGTACTGCCCGCGCCGTTGTTGCTTACCCTCAGTGATTGCTTCTAATCACCGAGTGCACCTGGACTATGAGCGCCTCAAAGCATTATAATACTACTTTATTTAAATTAAAAGAAGTAGATATGGACAAGAATTGTCATATTGTAAGTTAAGCGAGTAAAATTGAAACGGTCTAATTTTACACTTTTTAGAGTTCTTATGCATGGACTTTACGTTAATGCTTTTAGAAGTCAGTATTTTTTTTTGTACCATGAAACGGGGTAGAACAATGAGAGCACGGTTTGAATGCAGAAAAGGTATTTGGTGCCAAATGCAGCCCTTAATAGGCGTGACGGTATTGTTCACAGTAATTGTTTTATAGTCTATAGAAGCTTCAAACGAGGTGAAATAAATCTACTTCTTAACTGTGAAGGTGAGTACATCTACTTCTTAACTGTGTTGTGACTTATTAAGGGAGGATGATGAGTTATTGCCTCACCACCGATAAGGTCAATAGTCAATTCAGATTGGCAAATAGCTAAAGCTGGGCATCCTACCAACTATCAAATACGCTTTAGGTGTTTGACATTTTTAAGAAATGGGAATGTAAATGTACATAATGACTAGGACTTCCACGTGGACATTTCCTCAAGGTAAAGGTACAGGTAAAATAGTAAGTAATGATTAGAAGTCAATAAAGCTAAATATAGGCAACAGATACAAAAAACCGCAGAAGCAAATAGTGAACTCTAATTCACTAAACTAGAATACTAATTTAATATTATTACCTCCAGTCCCCAACCCGCACTTGGCCAGAGTGGGGACGTATGGCCTTAACCCTCTCCTGAGAGGAGACCCGAGCCCAGCAGCGGGGCATTATGGGTTGATAATATGATACATCTTTATTGTCATTAGCAGAAAGTTATAATTACAGTTTGAAGGTAGATAAAAATATTAAAAATAACTAAAAAAATACTGGGTTATCTACATATTTTAAGAAGTAGTTTTATAAACAAAGTGTTCGTTAATTAGTTTATACAGAATGTTGCATTTGAGGCTAGGTTACCGAGTACAAATATAACAGTGTTAACCATTAGGATGGAACCTTTAAAAATATATTTAAATTAAAATTTATGAAAAAATCGGCGTCATGAACTGAAATTAATTGAAATGGGAGCACATCAGAACACCAGCTATTAAAATAAAAAAAAAGTGCGTGCGTACAAAGTACACATGTCAGAAGTGAAACTTCTTTGGCGAACTAATTTATCAGTCTTGTCTATATTTATACAAATCTAAAACTTTAGATTTCCAAGACTTAAAGGAAGGGAAAAAGGAAGATATGTTAGGAATTTAATTGTCATTAAAATATTAAAAGTGTTGAAAATTAATATAAATTATAAATTTAGTTTTTTTAATTTATTTCTTCAATATGTACACTATTCGACGCGATTTCTATAGGTTGTGACTAAAGCATCCCTACTCTCACTCCATCGCTAGTTGCTTCATGCTACGTTCGCCCTGTCTTACTCTCTCTCAATCGGTCTCGATCGCTCTCTCTCTCTTTTTCGACACTTCCGTTGCATACTTGCGTGACGTTACATTTGTAAAAAAAATCCCTCATGCGCCTAAAGAAGTTTCACTTCAAAAAGAATCATCAAAATCAGTTCACTCAGTCGAAAGTTCCGAGATAACAAATGTGAAAAAAGGACAGTGGAATTGAGAACCTCCTTTTTTAAGTTGGTTAAATACTAATAAAATCTAATTTTTCAAAATAAATTTACAAGAGCCCAACTTTTGTTTACCTAATGCCACGTTAATCTTCGCGTCACGTTACTTGGATGTGACGGAGGCGAAACAGTAAGTTACTTACTATTCACATAGTTTTGTGTTGAGGGTAGGCGATGTCACGTATGGCCCACAGTATGGTGGAGTAATAGGAAAGATTTTGTGGCGTTATAGTCGTTCTACTACATTCGGTTCGCACAACTCCACTATTTGCGCCGAACGCATAGCAGTGTGTGATTGGCATGTTAACGTCACTGGCCAGTTTGTGGTTTCTTTATAATCATACAATAGTGTTATACCACTATCTGATAGACAGTATTGACTAGTATTTTAGTCCAGTGGTTTGTGATCTCCGCTGATAAACCAAAACTATTATATTCTTTAACCCAGGTCCACTTCCTTTAAGATGACTCTTACAATAGAGTTACAGTATTGTCAACAGTATGAACTGTATTTACAATTTATGTATATAACCATCTACAGTACTAGTACCTACACCCTTTTGTCTGATGATGATGATTGACAGTTAGTAGAACTTGCATACAAAACCCTTGGTTTCGGCAGCATGAACTATACCACTCCAGCGGTCGTTGTGGTACAGTGCTGGTAGCAATGACCTGTCTCTCAGTGAGGATGCAGACGGAGCGATGCTGCACTCGGTAGCGAAGCTACAGGTTTATTTTGATACTTAGTGAAGGCCCGAATCTATTTAGCGTTATAATGCAATTTGAATTACAAGCAGAAGTGGGGTTCGTACAAGTTGTAGTTATATTATTACGTCACTTGAGTAAAAGTAGCATTCTGCGAATCTGAATTAGGTAGTATTGCTATAAGCTTGTAATCGCAAACGCAACTGCAACCGACACCGCTGGGCACTGGACTGCACGTGGACAGTCCAAGGCACTGGCCTATTATTGTTCTTTATTTGAACAACAACAGAGACGTTTGAGACTATGATGGGTATTGACAAGCTTGCATCTGCTAAAGCAAGCAAATATAAGGCGCAAGGGGTAAGAAACGAACGAGTTATTTGGTCAAATTGTAGGATTAAGTATATTCGTTAAGACAAACACAAGAAAATAATAATAATATAGTTTTCGACTAGTATTTCGAAGTAGTATAATAACTAAATGATATTAACCAATGAAACGCACGTAATCATAATGGCGGTACAGCAGCATATTATATTATCACAAACTTATAATATTCTCCAATGCACATCAAGTAGAACGGCTAGAATATGAATGTCCCCGCATTACTCGAACCGACCCCATTTATATCATCTGCCATTATCGCTCATATTCATATTATGAATGAATATGATCATATCATATATATATTATCGATCAAATTGTTTATCATAATTATTCTAATGATTATCAACATACAATTATTATCTGATAATACAGGATTGTGTAACATTAAAGATTTATTCTACCGGAAGTACCATTGTATAAAAAGAATACAGACGTCATTAACAATATTTCTAAGTAGCGCCGGAAGCTAACAAGCGGAAGGCGCCAAGATATTAATAATACGTAATATGAACCAACTATTTACTTGATTATTAAATTATAAGGTTATAATATATGAGGTTGGAATCGTTACTTATGACATTAATTTCGGAAAAGGAATCTTGCTGTAGTACTGACTGCCTATCCGTAACTGTATTATTTTTATACCTGAGAGTAAGTGGTACAGTCCTATGAGGTAACTTAACTTCGTCTTTGCTAACCTCACCCAATTTGTAAGATAAAAGAAATAAATGTTAACACTGGTCTATGTGAGACAGTGAATCACTCTGGTCAAGGGTGTACCGGAGTATGACTTTCCTACGATAGAAATAATAGATAATGTACATTGGTTACTTAAAATTACTGCATATGTAGTATATTATATGCATATCTACAGTATATAGTTTAGTGTATTTGGAACTATTTTAAAATAAAAACCTTGGCAATAAAATGCATAAAACAAACTTTAGATTACAATAAATTAGCAATATTTTAGAATCTCATGACTTGTGCCACCAACCTGCGACAGTACCTGCTCTTCTTGCGGATTATAATCCGCTAATAGTGGGCACTGTCCACAGATGACGGACACAGGCTTAAAGCTATTTTTGACATTTTACTCTGTTTACAATGGAAACAATATCTTATATAATGGGCAAGAGTTAGCTAACGCTGTCGTTCGCAGAATCGTAGTTCATATTTGTGTAAGAATAACATTAATATTTAACAAAAACATTCTCAGAAATAATAAAATATGCAAGGACTGCAAGATATTATGTTGTTACTAAACATGTCAATGTACAATTCTCCATCCGCACATGAGTGTATAAATGATGTTTTAAATCTGTTAGTCTAGTAGTATTAGTATTTAAACTTGTCACACTTAATCTAGATATCGCCTTTATTGACGATTGCCGTAAAACAGAAACAATTAAACTTAAAAATCCCGTTTTGAGTTTAATGTGCAGTGGTGTCTGACTTTAGACTTTAGATAATGTTGTTCATTAGGACACAGCTTCGGTATTATATGACATCAGGTTAAAAATGCAAAGGAACAATATAGGAAGATGAAGATGTAACACAAAAAGGCTTGTGGTATTGAGCAGCATAACTCCGTTCCATACAGATTTCATATTTTTCTCTGAAGGGATTGTTATGATTATCCCTGATAATTCATACTGTGAATTTTTATTTTACTACAATTCAAATAATTTCATTTTTTTTTAATATGCGATTCAGAAAAATATTAGAGAAATGAGGGAATTAAAACAATAATACCCACTTTTAGAAATGGACCAAATTGAAATGGTACCACATGGGAATCACCAGATTCAAACAGCATCATGAAATCGTAATGGTTTGATGATGCTTTTTTGTTTGAATCTTTGCTTTGTTTGAGTTTTTGTCTTGTTTGAATCTCTTGAAGAGAAGTCGACATTGCAGTTGTTGAGCAGCACATAAAGTAGGTCGGCGTGTTTTGTAATATTTTTGTCTTACTAAAAAGGAGAGCATTTTTGACCGAAAATAAAAGGGGTATAAATGTTCCGGTTTCGGTCAGAAATATATTGCTGAGTCACTGCAACCCTTCACAGTTTTGTTTAAAATTTTATTGAATACGAATTTAACGAACTTTAAAATAAATACTCAGAAGACTTTTTTGCTACATATAAGCAAACATGAATTGTAATTTCACAATTAGATTAGACAACAACTGAACTATTGTTAGAGATCGTTTGCGCCTAAGCTTAATTTTGTACCATTTAGAAGTTTATAGTGCATACAGTGCAGTGCAGCGTTTTTTGCATATCAGGCGTACCATATGCTCGGTACTTCTAAGTTTATTATAATTTTATTTGTATACTGCACTTCAACACTTTTAATTACTTACTTACTTTTATTTACGTGTGGAAACCCCCTCGGGCCTTCACCCTACTGGGGTTTGCGACGGGGTGGTGTGTCGGAATCGAACCAACTAAAACCACACGGTGTGCCACCCTGCGCCTGACGCGGGAGGTATCCGGGAACCGCTTTCTTACGCCATTCGGACCCCTTTCAGTGCCTGCCCGCACTGCAGCGGACACCGTCTGCTGTTAAAATAAACTCTCAATTTAGGCATCGCACGGCACACGCGTAGCGTCACCCTCTCGCGGAGACCTGTAAAGCGGATGGAGGGGAAAACCCGTTCTGCCCAGCCGCGGCCACACTCAGGGCGGCATTAGGTGCTGGTAGGCGCGCTGCCGCCGCCCGTTTCGCCGGCGGAAGATCGGCTCCGTGTGGAGATCGTCCTCCCAGGCCTTCTCCGCCGCACCCTTCTGCGAGATGACTTCCTCGCAGAAGGTCGCGACCGCGGTAAAGCTGCTTTCTCCACCGGCCATGGAGCGTACGACGGCCGGTAGCAAGAGATCTCCTCCGATAACTGCAGTGAGGGCTCGATGCTGCGGCACCCATGTGGGCACACCGCCAGTGTGTGCTGGGCCGAGTCCTCACTGCAGTCACAGTGGCGGCAGGCGGGACTTAATTCCCTCCTTGCGACCGAGTGCAGGTACTTCCCGAAGCAACCGTGCCCGGAAAGCACCCGCGTCAGTCGGAAGGAAAGGGTCCCTTACTGTCGCCCTGCCCACTCGAGGATGACCGGCCAAGGCGCACGCCGCCTCGGTCGACAACGTGCGATATCCGCGTATGGCTCTGACCGCCAATACCCTCTGAGGCCGCCAGAGGCACGCCTTATTCTAAGCGGTCAGAGGCGACACCCACAGCGGTGCGCCTTACAGCGCCATAGACCGGGCAACCGTGAAGAGGCTTCGCGTTGCGACACTGACTCCACACAGATAGGGCAAAAGTCGCCCTAGGGCGGAGGCAGTGTCGACAAGCTTAAGAGCAAGCTGTCGGAAACGCTCGTCGAAGAACCACCTACCGTCGAGGATCAGACCCAGATACTTCATCTGTGCACGAACCGGTACGAGGACCGAGTTGACCACTATGGAGGCGCCGGGGGTCGGCACGCGAAGAGGCCAATGAAATAGCAGGGCCACCGATATATACAACATCCCAGCGTCAACCATTGGGCAGTGACCCACCTGGCATAATCACCTCACGGTTACACACACGGTTACACGGTTGGTCCTAGTGGTTTCAATGGTCGCCACATCGCTTCCTATTGCGCCAAGTGTGTTGTGGGTTCAAATCCTACATGGGACAACACTTTGTGTGATCCATAAATTGTTGTTCTAAGTCTGGGTGTACTTTGTGTCCGTTTCATGTATGTTTGTAAAGATCCCCGCGACACAGGAATTTATATTCGTAAAGCGGGAGTTGTCTTTAAAAAAAAAAAAGAAACTTCACCCGGTCAGAGAGGATTCTCCCGTTGTGTTGGAGGAATATGTGGCCTGTTTGATGATGACATGATTGGAAGTAACCAAGTCTCAACCAGCTAGAAATCTCGGCTTCGACAGGGATACACCACACGCAGGATGTGACGGCTACAGGCTAGTTACCTCTGCGAACTCATAAGCGCCTAGGCATAGCACGCTGCATCTACGGTCCATGTAAGCAGAGCATCTCTCTCTCGTCTACGCAGCAGCTAGCCACTACGCAGCAACCACCCCGACTCACTAGGGACCTCACTGCAGTACCACGCATCGTATGTGATCCCGACTCACAGGGATCAGCGGCCTTCAGCCCCGATTCACTGGGACTAGCGGCATTCAGTTCCGACTCTCGGGAACTACTTACTCCTGGCACTAGTAAGCCCCGCAATAGAGCACAGACAGCTGACTCATCCAGATATCGACCTCCGGTCTTGGAGGGGAATGATATGACGACTTCCACATACAATGCAATAACAAGAAACACACTATAGCGCCATCTACCGAAGATACGTTGAACCACGAAGGAACAAAGAAAACTAAGAAATTACCAATCCTAAATCGCGCAATAGAACTTCTCGCGCCGATTAACGTATATACAACATCCCAACGTCAACCGTTGGGCAGTGGCCCACCAGGCATGACTACCTCGCCTGGTCGGAGGATCCACCCTTTGGGTTGGAGGAATATGTGACCCGTTCCTCTGCATAGGCTTCTACGATGTTGGAGACGGGTCAGCTGTTGAAAGTTGATGCGAAGTTCTAATCGGGACGTATGACGGTAATGTTGTAAATGAAATAGTCGTCGAGTGTTAAAAGGTCGGATCGGTTCGTATGACTCTTTATATAATTGATGTGATTGTTAAGTGTTCATTTCATAAAGCGACGATATTAGAAGTTTATTGTTTTTTGCACTCGTCGTCTGATCTCAGGATCAGACGACGAGTGGAATCTCAGAGATTGCTTCCCATAAGATATCATCCATTTTAATCCGCCATAGCTTAGAAGTACTCTCTTTCGAATCTCTGATACTCCTCATCACTAGAGAGCGATTCTGTGAGGCAAGAATCCTTAGCCTGCCGGAAAAGACATGTTGGGCTTCTTTTCAGTCACTGGCCTAGCATCATTCAATGAGGAGGGTAAATGTTGCCTTCGTATGACTGAAGAAGGTCCGATGAGATCTTCTCTAAGAGGAAGTCCAAGAATTTGAAAGACTCTCGTGTGAAGCCGTGTCGAGTTGATAGTTTCTTATAATACGATTTTAATTCTAAGCCGCTACACCGATGCTAATGAAATTTTGCATGGAAATACTTTGAACGTTGAAGAAACAGGACTATTATTCACCGCGATAACCAACATACACGCGGATGGAGGAGATATTTCTTCACACATTTTCAAATAATTTAAAATTTTAATTTTTTTTTTAAAATTTTTTCTTCTTATCAGTATTTACTCTTACAACTTGACCCTTCAGATAGAACACCTTCTTAAATTCTCAAAGAATAGTTTAACTTCTGATGAAATAAAATAAGTATTTAAGCTCTTACGACACGCATTTGTAGTTGTGATAAAAATGGAGCAATCCCTCATTGCTAATGGCCACTTCAGCTTTTTTAAGCAATCTGTAAGTTGCTTTGGTACGCGGTTTGTCTTATTATTAAAAAAATATGTTGAAAAGGACAAGCTTTAGTGAATATTCAAGTTTTCTGTAGGTTCCTATAGCTAGAAATTAATAAGTGCTTGCAAATTAATTGCACCGACAACTGATACAGTGCTTCTGATACTTTTTGATCCATCCTAAGGTTGCAGAAGAGACTGCTTTTTTAAGGCCGCCCTTTGTACATTATATTATATGTTGATCATTTTATGTATTCACTTAATATTGTAAAAACGGTGTACAAATAAAGAGTTTTTTATCTATCTGTCTATCTAACTAGTTTATCGTATTTCTCCTCACCGCAGGTTTTTTTCTAGCACCTCCAACATAATCGGAGCCTTTATGTAACTAAATTTATTCATTCCAGTTCTTGCTTGTATTCTGCTCGTACTTTTATTCCTCATACTACTACATACTTTTCTTCTTCTATTCATCCTTTCATACTCACTAGATGGGCTTCCTGGTTTCTCTAGGCTGTAAGTCTGTAATTTGTCTGCTTTTTATTTCAGGGGGTATATCAATAGAGAACTTAAATGCAGTTACTGCGGCGGGCCCCACCTAAGGGCCGAATGCCCGGACTTTGCTATTGGTACAGAAACGAATTGCTGCAACTGCCATGGGGCGAAGCTGAGCAGCACAGGACGCAACCCATTTAGCGACCTGTGCCCGCGAGGGTGAAATGAGACAACATCACGAGATCTACAACGCAATACCGGTGCTGACGGCCCTTTAGCGAGCGTGATCTCCTGCCCACTAGCCAGTGATATAGACACTTCAACCACATTACGAATTATGAGTAGGCCTCGAAACCTTTTCTAACTGTTTTATTTAGCCTATGGAAGAACGGGTGTGTGGTGTTCCTCCTACACAAAGGGAGGATCCTCCGACCGGGTCACTGTCAAGCTGAGCCTCCCGCAACATCCTTTTGTTGCGACTCTGCTTTGTCGAAATAATGTTCCTCTCCACTGCCGTCTGTAGTCGTCGTCGTAATGTAATATAACTAAGTGGAATATTAAAAAAGCCTTTTTACATGTTTACTACTATAGTAACACAATAAAAACTTAATACTTTTAGTACATTTACTTAAGACAGACTAGAGTTAAGACTTAATCAAACTTATATCAAATTGTACTTTGTAAATGAATTACCTATTTCTTTAACATTAATTCTATGAAAGTATACATTTATAAGATAGGTTAAGTTCTAAGTCTAGTTTGTAGTTTACAATGTCACTCAACCAACACAATCACTTATTAAGTGAACCTTCATATCCACCACTTTCTTTTCACCAATTTCACTCGGACGGCAAGGCGAGCCTCCCGTAAATTCCTTTACGGGAGGCTCTGCTTTTCCAAAAAATTGTGCTTCTCCCGCTGCCGTCTGTAGTCATCTGTTCCTGTATCCCGAGTATAGAGCCCCCATTTTTCAATGCCATGGAATGAATGACCTCTCAAAATTCTGACATTCCGGATCGTCTGAGAGGGATTCCGTCTCGTACTCAGAAGAGTCTGTCTGAGTCGTTTAACTTTAACTGATTCAACTGGCAAGTCCGAAGCGGGTCGTACGTCCCATAATACAGCTAGGGAAGGAAACATTAAATGGAGATTCGGGACTTGGTCGCGAAGAGATTAACAAGCGTGATCCGTCGGGTATTTTAGAGGTGGTAGTGCAGGCTGGCAGAAGTTGGACTGTACGCCTTTAGTCAATCGCCAGAAGATTCAGCTGCCCGTAGGGGACCTATGCAACAAGTTTTTGGCCGACCTGTTTAATGCGCTGGGCATTCGTTCTGATATACTTGAGCGTTTTTCCATTTCCCGGAGGCTAAGATAAACGCTGCTTTTAGTATGTAAACGTCAATGTAACCGTAAGCGCGGCCTCTAGTTTACGCGCGGTGAGCCAAAATGGCACTCGTTTCAAACAAGCAACTCGACAGATGCTTAGGTAACCGGAAATAAACAAATTGTAATTAATAATTGTGGTGTCAGAGTTCCTACTGTATGCAAGCGATCAATCACCGCTTGACCAAAACTGACAACGCAACCCATTCATTGCCGGCACAGGGAGCCAGGCGTGTCGGGTAGATTGTTGAACTTAATTCCATGCTACCTGACCACACAACGCGGTAGATACTGCAAATTGATAGGAACCTTTTCTGATAATTTAAATTATTAAAGGTTATTTAATTGTAAAACAACTACTCCACCTAAGATAGGAATGGCCGTATGAAAATACATTTTCATATTAATAGTTGAGGTGATCTAAATAATGTATTATATTTACCTAATTTGGGACTTAGGAAATCCTTATCTATTTATATACACATCACATTGTAGCACACCATATCACATCACACCACTTGACGTCAAACCTCGCCATTTATTACCGTATACTAAATTATCACAGCACACCACACCAGTGCTGATTATTGTCATTTAATGTAAGCGAACGAAGACACTAGATCCCACAATTTATGTATATTGTCTTTTTATGAGACATTTAAGATTATTATAATTATCATTTACAGATCAGGAAATCTAAAACAACGTAATTTATAATAAACTCAAATAAAAATGAGGAATAAGAGAGATTCATTTTAGAATGTATCTAAGATAACCTTCACAAACATGTACGAGACTATTAACTAGAGAAAATTATAAATAAGTGCCCCTCAGGGAAGCAAAACTCAATTTGTATGGATAAGTATATCTTAAACGGTAACAGTTTTAAAAGATATATCAAAAATAATTTCAACGGACATTGAGTGACTGGTCAAAGGCATTTTGTTAATAACAATATCGGTAACAAACGTCCATTTCCGTGATATCTCAGTCCTGCTCCTCTCAAGCGCATGTCCACGACTAATCGTCATGTGAACTCGGCCATTCGACAATAATGTCGCAACTGTCGTACGTATGTCGCATTGTGCGTGCGCGCAACACTTGCTTACGACTATTGTTGTGTGTATTACTTCTAATAAAAGACAGCTTCCTTTCGCATTAGAAATAAACATCTTGTGTATACAAATATACATGAAATGGACACAAAGTACACCCAGACTTAGAACAACAATTTGTGAATCACACAAAGTTTTGTCCCATGTATTTGAACCCACAATATTTGGCGCAGTAGGAAACGGTGTGGCGACCACTCAAACCACTAACTAGGCCAAACGTGCAGTTAAAAAAGTTTGCGTAAAGCGGTTTCCGGATCCCTCCCGTCTCAGGTGCAGTATGGCACATCGTGTGGTTTTAGTCGGTTCGATTCCGACACACCACCCCGCCGAAATCCCCAGTCGGGTGTGGAATGTATATATTTATTGTTTAAGTTCGTTCAGCTTAAGTTATTGCAAAGAGTTAAAACATTTATTTTTTGTCTATTGAACAGATGCTTAAAATTTTAAAAACCCTTTTGCTTTTAATATTTTATGTACAGTGAGTTAAGGTGTTAACAAATAGAAATGTAAGTTGTTCTGTAATGAGGATGTAGTGGCGTCGGTGTCTGATTTGTTTGTCAGGTCGTGGGTACGATTCCTACACATTTTGAGTGATGAGCAGATGGGTACAATATTTATATATA
>PKRV01001488.1:43618-71739 GCA_003709505.1 Hyphantria cunea
ATATATTTTATATATGAGGCAAAAGAGCAGACGTGTCGCCTGATGGTAAGCGATTAGCGCCGCCCATTAACACCCGCAACACCAGAGGCGTCAGAAGTGCGTTGCCGGCCTTTTAAGAAGGAGATCGCTCTTTTCTTGAAGGTTTGAAGTTCATATTATAGGTTGTGGACTGCTAATCATCTAGATGACGGGGATGAATGACGTCTGTCGCGAAGGACGATGTCGGAAAGAGGCGGCAGGAATCAGCCCGAGCAATTTCTCGGACAGCTCTTCATGGTAAATGTGGTAGAAGATGCGCACTGAAGGCGCATCTCTACGCATCGCCAATGAGTCTAACAGAATTGAAACTTATTGGGAATCGACGATATGTGGTTTCTTTGTAATCATACAGTTGAATGGAATCTAGGAAACAGACGCAGGCACTGACCGATGACTGAACAGCATGTCTATGCTTGAAACTTCAGGAAGTAACGCCACTTGAAAAGTGATAAGAAATTAAGGAATTGCTAAACACTAGTTTATTATGAGGCCGTAGTATCACTTTGGCCAAACTGACCCATCAGTGTCGATGTATGGCTCTCCCACTACAGAGGTATCATTAGTTTCAATAACATACCCTTACTCTTGCGGTTGGTTGCAATTCCAACACACAAATACATACTCACACAAATATATACCCAATCATATACTAGTTAAAAACATACGAGAGGTATCCGGTATATTATTTTATTGATTTCTCTTTGTCTGCTCTTGCATTGGTTTTCTTTTTCTTTATTTTAGCCTCAATTCTGTGTCTTATTCAATAACCAATAGTGTAACTTTATAAAAAGTTTATGTGTCCCATCTCATTTTGTCTGTGAATCTGTACAAATTGTGCAAATTGCAAAGATAACCTTTGGTTAAAAAATTACTTGCCAGCGTTAGCACTAAATCCTCAGTTTACCTAAAAAACGCTCTAGTAAATAACGGTGCTAGTTTCAGGAGCTTAAAGCTGAAAAAATTAAGATTTTTATTCTACACAAACGAGCCATACGCTCGATGTACAATTTAGGTGCTAAGTCTCTTCGAGAAATGTTTAAGGATACAGGTATTTTAACTGTTGCATCATGGTATATATTTGCGGCGAGGTGATCATGTTTGGCGGGCCACAGCCCAAAGTTTGACATTGGGATGCTGCATACATGCTAATCGGCGCGAAAACTTCTATTGTGCGATGCCTGATTGCTAGTATCTTTATATTGTGCGATACTCCTTAGTTCCGTGTATGTCCGGTAAATGGCGATTTTTAACAGTAGATTTTGCAACCGAATGTAAGTAAGTAGATGTGCACCTTGAATTATTCCTATGTTCAGTAGGTTCAAACCTTTAACGGTGTCATTATTTTCTTTTTGGTACATAAGTTTTTGTTGCATTTTAGTAAAATAAAATTCAGGTGGCAACAACTTGCATGCTATTCACCTTGCATGTAATATCTAACACTGTTTGAGTGAATAATTGGTTTTTAAACAGAGTGGCCATGATTTTCTTTACCAGAATTCTTCTCATAAGGTTCTACGCATTTTGGAAACTGGAGGTTATGGATCGATATAAGCAGGCAGTAGATTTTGGAGTTTTTTTTTGTTTGGACTATAGCTATTGGCCTCGGTGGCCTCTACAACTTTACGCGGACTATTGGTGAGCGCTGAGGGCTCTCAACCGGTAATTAATTAATTAAGTAACATCGCCCAAGGGCACCCCCTGTGGGGTACGGACCTCGGCTTCGGCCGTTACTGGTGGGCTAGGGCGACTTAGTCCTGTATTTTGTTGGAAAGCGTGACGCGTGTTACGGCCCCGGCGCCGGGGTCGAACCCGTGGGCGATTCGTTGCGTTCGTTCGTGGGCGTTGAGCGATTGTGGTGTCGTCGTCCGCATCCCTAAGCGCATGATTGGGCCTACGTACTCGTGAGATGGTGCTAGGTGTGTAGTCGCTAGCCGCAACCACTAGAGGGTTAGGGTGTGTCGGAACAGAATCAAAGTGGGTCAGAGAGCTGAGACTGTTTTATGAATTGCCTCATGGTCGGCAATCGCAGGTCGATATGAAGTTCTACATTGCGCACATACCACGGTGCTCCCGTAGCCCATATATAGCATGAACCTATTTTGTGTGGTCTGAAGCCTATGGATCCTGTGTTTACTAGCGTGTGCGAATACTACACTGCCGTATGTCATGATTGGAGATTTTGGGGTATTCACCTAATTTACCTGGACAATCTGTGTGGTCTGTTTGTGATGATCTATAACTTTTAACTGTAGCTTTAATTTAACATTCATAAATATCACTTAGTGTCATAATTGAATAAATTAATTTGGTAGTATTTGTGGGCGCTTGTAATAACAAAAGCAACTGCAACCGACACCGCTGGTCACGCACGTGGACAGTCTCCGGCATTGGCCTTTTGTTGTTTGTTATTTGAACATCTCGTGGGACTATGATTGGTATTGACAAGCTTGCATCTGCTAATGCAAGCAAATATGAGGCCGCGAGGCGAAAGAAACGGGCGAGTAGCTTAGTAAATTTTTAGAATTATATTTAATTATTAGAATAAAAATACCTTTAGATTAATTTACTCTATGTGACTAATATTTTAAAGTTATTAATTAATAACGAAATACTTTAAACTATTTTTTTAAATAGATCTTTTTATTATAATGAATTTGTTATTATAGTTAATATGGTGAGGAAATATTAACTTATATATAAGTGCGCCTCTGGTAACGTCATTCACCCGGTGAAATATTATGGAACAATTGTAAATACTGTTTCCTTTTAGCGGTCAGGACACCACTCCACGCAACTAAACTGGTGTAGGGAAGCACTGCTCTCGCATGCTAAATAACTATAACTACACCTACTAAGATAACATATATACTTAGGAGAGTTATCACTTATCTTAAGAAACCTAGCGTACTATATGTAGTGTGACGTGTACTTTAGACTGTTAGATAATGACAGGAATACTAGGGAGCAACAATATTGAGAATGAAAATCTATACTAATATTATCAATGTGAAAGTTTGTGAGGATGTTTGTTATTCTTTCACGCAAAAACTACTGAACGGATTTGGTTGAAACTTTAGAGTTATATAGCTGATACATCAGAATAACCCATAGGCTATATATATAAACTAGTATTATATATTTTGAATATTAATTTCAATCGATCGAAGAATACGGGGACTACTGAAGGAAATGGATAAAAAACTAGAAATCAAAACATAATAAATCAACAATATTCTAGAATCTCATGATTTTGGCCACCAACCTGCGACAGTACTTGTTCCTTTGGCAGATTATAATCTGCTAATAGTGGGCATTATCCACAGATGACGCACACAAGCTTAATTCCATAATTAAAAAAGCGAAGAATAAAACGAGTCACAATGTATAATATCTAATGAATTCATATACATCAATTGTGTTTTATAAGTTACCATCGTTTAACAGCAGCTAGCAGATACAGCCTTTCGCAATTTTTATTCATTCATACGACAAAGACATCTCAAATTGCAGGAATGTATTACTGATCGCTAATCCTTCAGGCATTACGCAGTAACACTCTGTGCAGTATTCATATTTTTCTCAGAAGGGCCTGTTATTTACTTTTGTTGCACATTTACTTCACATTGTGTATTTACTTTCCATTATTTTAAATTATAAAGGGTTGCTGCAAGTATTTTCAATTTGAAGATTAAAGTGCACTATAAGGTTTGTGAATAGCAAAGAATGCAATCTTTTTTTTAACTTTCATTTAAAAAAACCAGTATGTTACTTTTGCATAAAGGTCAAACTTGTTGCCTCCAGCTTGTTTCACCGTTTCTGCAATTACATGTGTCCCTGGCCTTCCCTTGAACCAATGACCCACTCTTCAAAAGACTACAAATATGAAATACCTCGGTATTACGATAGACCATTTCCTGACATTTAGGCCTCACATAACCGACAATCCAAAATGGTTTCATGAAAGAAGAGATTACATTTATTCTGTGGCTATAAATTTTCTGAACAACTTAGGCATGTGCATAGACTAATAGTCCAGTCGATATTCGTACATACCCGAAGTACAATACGAGGATTTTTACGATTGTCTAGGCAAAGATTCGTCATTGATAAAGACATCGTGTACATAAACAGAAACATCTAGTCACGGCCGGACAAACGGACACCCGTACAATTAGCAAGTGTGAATGGGTGAGCTTACGGGAACTGTTCGCAGTTGCGGTCATACATTGCTGAGTCACTGCAACCCTTTAAAATAAAATAAAATAAAAATAACCTTTGTTTCCTGTAACCTGCTTTACACCTTTTTTTTTAAATAAAAAATTTTGATATCTGATCAAGTAGCATTATCGGCAAAAGGGTCAGGTTGTCTTCTGACATATGCCTCCTCTAATTCACTCCACTTATTTCGGTCTAACGCAGTTCTTCTCCATCCATTTAGAAGATCGTCTTCCCATCTTTTTACCGGTCTTCCTTTATGTCTCTTCTCATACCTGGGATACCATTCTGTAACTTTTATAGTCCATTTCTCTGCTTGCAATCTCCAAATTTGCCCTGTCCATTTCCATTTCAATGACCTTGTTTTTATTCCTCTATCAGCCACCTTGGTTATTTCTCTAATTTTTGTAGCTTTCCCTTTATCGTTTAGTCGTAAATCCAGCATACTTCTTTCTGTGCCTCTTTGACACACTCTTAATTTTTTCTCAATCTTTCGTGTGGATGGCCAGGTCTGGCAACCGTATATACGACACGAAAGGATGCAAGTATTATAGAATTTAGTTTTTTCGCAGACAGGCATGGTTTTATTTTTCATAACCTCTTTAAGAGACCAATATCTTTGCCAACTATTATTTATTCGTCTGTCTACTTCTTTGTTAGATAGGTTCTTTACCGACATAATTTGTCCCAGATATATGTACTCGTCGACATACTCGATTTCTTCTTCTCCCACTTCTATCTTAACCTTAGCTTTGTTCGTCATCACTTTAGTCTTACTTGTATTCATTGATAATCCTTCTTTTTGACTTTCTGATGGCAGCTCTTGCAACATGTTTTGTAGTGTTGTTGGATCTCTTTCAAATAAAATGAGATCGTCTGCAAATCGGAGGTGATGTAGTTTTTCTCTATTTATATTGATTCCAAGCTCGTCCCAGTTAAGTTGTCTGAATATATATATTTTCTAATACAGCATTAAAAATATCCGAAAATATTTATTTATTTATTTATTTATTTGTTTGATGATTCTACAATATTTTCCTTGTACGTCCTGATTTTCCAGTAACAGCTATATGTAAATATGATTCAAAGAATCAAATGCTTTATTGTAATCCAAATGATATATAGTATGGTTTATTATATTTGTTACATTTTTGAATTACTTCTTAAACAACATGTATGTGGTCAATTGTTGAGAAATCAGAACGGAATCCAGCTTGTTCCTTAGGCCGATTACTATCAAGCTCTTTAGTTAACTATAGCAATAAAATCTTCGAAAAAACTTTGTACAAGTTGGTCATCAAACTAATGTGTCTGTAATTATTCATGTTGTTTCCATCCCCTTTTTTATGCAATAATATTATTGTAGACGATGTCCATTGAGATGGTAACTATTCTATCCTGAAGCCAGGATTTTATTGCAAATATTTGTAAATAGTTCTAATATTTATTCCATGATATATTTGAGTAATTCATTTGATATTTTATTATCTCCGGGTGCTTTTCCTGCTTTCTGTGTCAGAATAGCTTTTTATGGAATTGGGGGCAAACGAGCTGATATATTGCCTAAAGGTAAGTGATTACCACCGCCCATGGAGACTGGTATCACCAGAGGTGTCACAAGTGCGTTGCCGGCCATGGGGCATGGGAAGGGGGAGGGGAATGTATTGAAGGGTTAGAATATGGGCCTTCGGTATCCTCACTCACTCGGTGAAACACAGCGCAGGCATTGTTTTACACTGGTTTTCTGTGAGGCCGTGGTATCACTCCGATCGAGCCGGCCCATGCATGCCCAAGCGTCATGATGTCATGCCAAGAAAAGCTTTTAGACTGTGGGAGAGCCACGCTTGGCTCTCCCACAGTCTAAAAGCTTTTCTTACTTCGGTTTGTAGTATATTTGGGATTGGTTCTTGGTCAGTGTTGCTGCTTTCTATTTTTGAGTCTGTAGTTTTATCTGGATCTGTGTATAAGTTTTTGTAGAACTCAGTTGCTGTTTTTATCATCTATCGTCGGTTTGTTGTTAGTTTAGTCTAGTTCTCCTCTGTTTTCGTAGTTTCTGCTATGCATTTGGAATGATCTTTTAATTCCCTTAGAGCGTTTTTGATACCACCGGTTTTTAGGATTTTTTCCCTTATTGTTTGGAATCGAATCTGTTGTCTATGTTCTCTTGTTTATCTTTTAGTTTGGATATTTCTTTGCTAATATCTGCTTAAGCTAAACCTAGTCATTCTCATATATTTTTCTTCGTGCGTTCTATCACTTTAAATAAAACTTTTTCTAAAGTGTCGTATTTTTCTTGTACATTGCATTGTTTTTTAATGTTGTCTAGAATTTCTTTCATGTTTTTTGTATCTTGTTCTGATAAGTTTATCATTCTTCCAGAGTTTGTTTTCGTACTAATTTTAAGTCTTTGCATGTTATGGTTCCCCTTAATATTCGTTGGTCTGAATTAAAATTGAAGTTGTTTACTACAGCTACATCGCTGAAAACTTTTGGTATGTCATTGACTATGTAGTCGATCTCATTTCTATCTCTGCCATTAGGAGAGATCCATGTCCATCTTCTGTCTGTCTGTTTTTTTCTTGAAAAAAGCGTTCATGATTCTAAGATTATGTTCCAAACAGAAATTTATTAGCTTTTGTCCATTATTGCTTCTCTTTTTATTACTATAACTTCCCAGAACATGCTCTCCTATGCATTTGTCTCCTACTTGACCATTAAAATCCCCAATATCCATATCCATAAACTCTATAAGACATTTATAGAACACTTCCTTTTCTTTCTGCGTATACCTGAAGAATAGACAGTGAGTTTTTGAAGCCTGGAAGGTTTAAGTTCAATATCGCAATTCTATCGGATATTACAACAAAGTTAATTATATAATTTTTAAGTTCTTTTTTTACTATGAAGCCAATTCCATATTTTCCTTGTATATCTCCTTTAAAATATAATATAAAATCATTGTATTCTCTTATTTCCTCTTCCAATCTTCTAACTTCACAAAGCCCAACAATGTCCCATTTTATTTTTTCTAAAGCTTACTCAAGTTCCAGGAGTCTATCGTCTGTCCTTAGTGTTGTTCATGTATTCAAAGTTACTATATATAGGTTATTTTTAAGATTGTTTTTAAAGTCACTTTTATGTCTATAGTTTTCGTGGATAGGAGTGTTTTTAGAGGGTGGTGTTCTATCAACCCCACAGTGACCAGCCGGGTTGAGATTGTACCATCTCCGGTTATCGATGTCTGATTGCTAGTTAAGTTCGGTAGTTGCTAGTAAAGAAGGCTGTGAGTGTTTTCTCGCTCTCATTAAATCGAAGGCGTTAGTCGTATTTCTGGTTTTTATTTAAGCCTGTTTTCTGGGGTTTGTATTAGTTCCTGGGGAGGTAGTTGTTGGAATCATTTTCTTTTACGACTAGTTTATCATATTTGATATAGGCAAAATTTTCTTTCTCTCTTTCTTTTTGGAGCTGTTTTTGTAATGTTCTTCTTTTTTCTAGTACTGCTTTAGGGTAGTCTTCTGTTATATTTCCATATTTCATCTTTTTTTTATTCTTTAGTACTTGCATTTTTGTCCAGTAGCTTGTAAATGAGATAAGATCTCACTTTTTATTATCTTTTTTCCCAATCCTGTAAACATTTTGGATATCATTGTTAGTAATGGGAATACTCAGGTTGTTTTCTCTGATTTCTTTTGTTGATTTGAATAGTTCCAATGGGGTTTTCTCTATCTCGTTCAATCCAAACATCAGTATATTTTTCTTTTTTGTTTCCTCTTCAATGTTATTTATCCTTGCTTCTAAGAGCTCCACTTTTTCTTTCAACTTTTTATTTTCTTCTAAAATAACTTGTAGCTTCTTATCCATTTTTTCCATCATATTATTAGTTATTACTTACTGCAACCCTTTACTTTTCTAATAACACAGGACTTGCAGATAAATTTAAATGAAACTTTGATTTAAAGAAATCCACCGAGATTTTAAATTCTAATTAAATATCACAACAATTAGTATTTATATAATGTCACAGAGCAGAGAGAGACGGTCAAGCTTGAGCTGGTGTTGCAAGGCGCAAAGTTCAAAATTACAAAATTATATTTAACAATAACAATTAGTATTTATTGTAGGAATATAATTCCCCGCAAGAATACAATTGAAGCTACTCCCCAAAATACACTAACAGGGCGCCTAGGTTTTGCTTATCCAAGAGTTCTGTCCCGCTTTTTATTTACGTTCAAGAAGGAACCTGGAATCATTTCAAGATTCAAAAAAATATTGCGTTTTGAATCTGTCCGTCCTAACCCGTAACCGTTAACTTAAACATTGACAAAAACAGTACAGTTATTTCCCAAACCCTCTAGCATTTTTGTTAACCTTACCGATCCTCGGCGACATACTCCGTGTCCACGCGGAAGGGTTCTCAAATGACAGGCGCGTGACTATCTTTCACAAATATTACTGCATAATTTATCTAATATGTGAAATCGTATCTATTTCGTATGTTGTTAAAGTTACAATTGCATGAAGGTGAGCGCAGATGCAACAAGAAGCAGATGCCGATAGTGTTGAACAATTGAGAGTTATGTGCAATTTCCTATATATTAAATAGTGATCGTTTCAACAGGGGCTGTTTTGTAAGGGACTGTGTTCTGTATCTTCATTCTAAATACTTGCAAATATAGTAAAAATACAGAAAGCACGTGAAGACTAATGAGTTTGTTCAGCGTTTTTGAGGTGTGATACTGCGTTACCGGTATATCACTTTGTATCTAGACTATTCAAATAAAAAAAAATCAAAGAATGTTTATTGACACTGCAAAAATTATATATACGTGTCTCTTGGCCTGCAAACTAAGTATAAACTTGTAATAAGGAGGCCAAGATGATTCCCTCTTGTAATTATACATACAGAAAGAAAGAGAAACAATAATGTTATACATAATTACTAATAATAATAGTAGCAATTTTTTTGTTCGTGTGTGTGTGTATATGTGCGTAAGTACGTATATGTATGTGAGTGGGTGTGAATAATCGCATGCGTGTGCAAGTGTATTAGGAACTCCTAAGCATATCCTCAATCTCCTCATAGCCGAGACACATAAGCCATTCCGTAGTCTCAACCTTACATTTCTGCTTAGTTTGCGTGTATATATTTAGTTGTTTGTTACATGTGTTGCATAAGTGCGTGCTAATTACGTTATAGTGCCTTTTTGCCAATGTGGATTTGTGTCTGTAAATTTTGAATATATTGGTGGTTTTGCGTTTGCTGGCAATCAACCTGGCATCATGGTTATCAGATGTGTGTTTTCTTAGTATAGTATGTAGTACAAGAAGTTTCCTTACTGAGAGCACCTTTATGTCATCATACAATTTGTTAGTTGGGTATCTAACTGGCATTGAGGTCATAATCTTAAGTACCACTGGTAGGAGATTCACTTTCATCGTGAATGGTACAAACAGCGTTTTTTCCGTATTAAGAGTTAGTTTATTGTAACGCAACCAGGCCAGTCTATTGATTGTTGCCTTTAGCGTTACTTCAGAATAAAATTGTTTGTATAGAGACGACGCATGTCCCGTATGACACTGCATACAGTTTATATTGCAAGTGCAATAATATTGCCGAATTTGTCAGTACTCTCCTCGATGCCCTGTAAGTTTCTCGATATTCTTGACACTTTACGAGTCTCCCGCTGTAAAAACATATTCGCGTGTCACTTTGGTGCCTGAGTCAACAATCACGTGTGTCCAAAGAAAGGATTCGTGTTGTTTTTACACACGCGTTGGTTTGGCCCAAATAATAGAAATATAAGTACGTTGTGGTGCTATACTACACCACATGCAGTGATGAACAGCACAAAGTGTCCACATCTATCGAAGACGCAACTCATCAAATCCGCCAGGAATGATCAGATGACCTGATCAGAGGTTCATGCATACGGAATCTATCGCCCTTTTCTATACAAACTAGTTGAACATCTAATTTCCATCGACCAGCCTGCCAATGTCAAAAAGGATGTCTGGAATGGTCAGACATAACCAGCCGAACGTCCAAGCACCTCCAACACTGTATTTGAATATATTAAAAGGGTTGTTCAGGCGATAGAGATTATTCAATTTGCTATTTATTAAAGCGTGTACTTTAAAATAGTGAAACAATTATGTGGTGATAGTATTTGGCGCTAAATGCAACCAACCCGCATGTGGCGTAATGTTAATAGTTGGTAGCGATATTTTCGTATTCATTAGAAGCTTGTAAGTTCTGTAAGTTATTTTTTTCTTGTAGAATGTAATATACCGGAAATCAAAAGACTCGTCCTTTTAGCATCAACATAGACATCGATATTGCAAGCAATACATAGGTACATTAATATATGTCGACCTGAAGTGGTACTGACTAAAGGTGGCAATTGTCTTTTATTCTTGGCTATCTGCGTGGGCCCCAACCGAAGAGACTGTACGGTCAGATGCTTCACATATGAGGCCTTCGGCCTTTAAGAAACGATTTATACTGCTTGTCTCATAAGTGAAAAAATTGAGAATTTAAGTAATTTTGGTAAAGTCCTAAAACTACAATATGTAATATGAAAATATTTAAGATCATTCTCGTAGAAAACTGTACAATTCTCTTAACCCTTTCTGACATATTGATGGCGGTACTTTAACAATATTATTTAAGCTACCCGACCTAATATTGAGCCGTCATAAGGATAATGTAGGTATTCATTGGACGGCTCCGGATCTCTCCCGTCTCAGGCGCAGTGGCACGCCGTGTGGTTTTAGTCGGTTCGATTCCGACACACCGCCCCACCGCATACCCCGGTGGGGTGAAGGCCCTCGGGCCACACGTAAAAAAGAAGGTATTTTGGACGGCAGGGCTGGCTTCATGAAATTTAAATCTGTCACTACTTTACTTTGTCGCCATATTGTTTTTTTTTGCTGCGGTCTGTAGTCATCTGTTTCTTGAGCTGCCTGCATAATGCTCCCTAGTAGAGATCATTTCGCCCCCCTGGTCCTGAAAACTACTGTCTAAAACTTCTGTCTGCCTATTTAGGATTGACAGGGAGGCTTTCGGACTCATACTTTTACGATTCAGGCAGTGAAGACACGTCGAGACGAGACACAATGACTTCAAGTGAGACCAACTTCCACAGAATGAAGACTCCTCCAAGTGATGTAATACAGACCAGTATACGAGTGAAGGCATCGGGTTGTGTGACTCGTAATTTACTTGAGTCGGTTGGAAAATACCTGAATAGTACATCTTTTTATATATTTTTATAATTAATTTATGGGAGGAGATGCCGAAACTATTGATCTATTGTACACCAAAATAAACCAATACACTTTCAATCTTACAGCTATCATTAAATACATTTTCGTAACATTAAATATCTAACTGACAAAATTTTGATGTTTCATTCTTTAATGCCATACCGTGATTAAATCATATTGTAATCAAAAAGTGAGTGAGTGGATTCTTCTAGTCTTAGTAATAGTAAGATGTAGCGAGAACGAAAGTGGATCGGAATTGAACTACTATTCCCTTTGGACTGCATTAAGCCCTCTCCGAAACGTACGGATCGATAAATCCAAAAGTCCCTACCTACACGTAAATGTTGTAGCACGCAAGAATTTCATTGGACATTGCGTTTATTGTAGGGGTAGAACCCCTATTCACTTAACGTTGCACCCTCCGCGCAACGTGACTTGATATTTTAATGGACAACTAAAGTTGATTAGACTTGTCTCCATACACGATATGTATTTAAAAAGTTAGTTTTCAAGTCCTATTATAATATAAATAGCGGCTGGCGGTTTTTCAAGAAAAGAATGTTTTTGCATAGAGTTATCTGTCATTTTAAGTTTTTAAAAAATACATAAAGTTTGCATTTGTCAACCTAACCTAACAACAAGCTTGAACTTGCAATGCCTGCACGTTTACATATTAAAGAAGTATTTCTAAATCGATACTGTCAACTATGTACATTAAGTTTGCAACGCCACATCTTGGGGAGATGTGGCCGTTGCAAACTACTCGGACAGGACAGGTGATACTCCGAGAGCTTGAGCTCGAGGGGGAGGGGGTATCGCCTGAGGCAAGTTGGTGTTCTGACTCTTACTATGTAGAAATGTGTGATGCGTATCAGCGTCCAGCGTTCCACACACATCCGTCGTCTCCCCACGAGAAAAAAGAAAAAGAGCATTCCCCGCGTAAAAAAGAGGTATAACATCTTATCAAGGTCTTATGAAAAATAAAGTACCTCGGAATAGCCCTATCCCAGCTTAAATAGCCGTAGTTAATTAGGGGGTCTACGCGTAGAATAATCTACGCGTGGCGTAATAGTCAAAGCTTTACTTAGAATGTTGGTGGCAGCCACAATTTTAACTGGGTGTACGCAAAGAGAAACTGTATGCATAACTCAAATTCCTTTGATCGCAAAATTAAGTTTCTGGGGTTATATAAACTTTTAATATTTTTGGGGTTTTTAATTTTTTTTTTTTTATTTTTTTTTTTAGTTGCTACAGATAAGAGCACCTGTTGACAGAACAGTAATGCGGGTATAATTGTTTCATGAGAATTTAATCTAAATAGGTATTGCATTGATGTCGGAGCAGGCCAACACCTTGCTTGAATACTTGGCAACGATAATGACAAATAAGACTGAACTCTGAAGACTAACTTCTCGTGTTTTTGATAATAATTTAATCGAATGAAAAGTATTTAAAATGTAACACTTCGATGAGCAAGAAATATAATTATGTACCTACATAATTATATCTGTGATGAAACCGAAAGTCTTTTACATATACTTTCATAGGTTCTCACTGGGCATACACAAACTCTAACAACTTGTACCATACACTCATTATACAACGCGAGGACAATAATATAGCTATAGTCATTCCACTCCATTTATACTCACATTTATTTTACATAAATTACTTATACATAGCTCTCTCACACAAACACACACACGCACGCACGCACACATAGCTTAGGTAGATTTGATCTCGTTTAATGTTAATTAAATTAGTAAATTAGCTTAGTCTTTGTTTTCTTTTTTTTGGAGGCGCAGTTGCCTTTTTTTATTTTTTTTCATTTTATGATTCTGTATTATCTTGTTGAGCCTATTTTATAAAATAAAATAAAAATATTAAGTCGGCCGTAGGATGGGCCTGGAGATCTGTACACAGGCTTTGAGCCTAGTATGGACTCCAGCTCTCATTAGGGATTTGAAAAAAAAACTGTGTTGAATGTGCCTAGGTCTGATGTTACCTTAATTGTGCCTTTCCTGTAAGACAAAATAAAGTTTTATAATTATTATTAACCTAATGGTTAAATTTGGTACCAAATACCTGTTTAGCATTCAAAGCTCGGTCGCATTGTTATAAGCAAGCATAATTTTTTTCACTATGCAAAATACCGCTTCTTTGTGATGTAAAGTCGTTCGATTGTTCGCAGAAGTAACAAGAGAAACTTAACTTGCAAATTGTATAACGTCTATTGTCAGAAGAACCCTTTTATTTTATTTGCAGACAACGAAGTTATTGATGGTCATTTCGGAAATCTGTCACCGCCCCAGTGAGGGCACGTGTACGATTATTCTAGACTGCTTGCTACTGACTGAATAATACGTTAGAACTTTAAATTACCATTCATAACTAGCTCATGGAGAAACGGCTGTTGAGTCTCTTCGAAATAAAGGAAAGATGCTCTCATAAAGCGGGGACATCTTGGAGAATCGCGAGCTTCCTGAGATGTGGAAGATGTAACAAACAGTAAGATATAATACTTTATTTACAATTAATTGCCATTGTGGTGTTTTTCGTTGTATATTTGGTGTGGTCTGTCGCTACATCAATTGGACTACAAACAGACGCGTGTGTCAAGATAATACTAATCGTCTCATTTAACACACGCGACGTGTTTGTGTTTTCGCAGCAGGAGTCGCGTTGGAATATCGTGAAACTATAAATGAATGCCGCCGATGGAACTATTGACAAGTTCGGTAATATTATTGCTCTCGTAATATGGAAAATTACTTTTTATCACCAAAGAATCATGGTTGGTATCAAGTGAGTAAAACGTCGTAATCAATTTCTAAAAATTAAGCCACGTGAGTACTCTCACACACATACCGGAGGCCTAACACCCCGCTTCCCTAACACCAAACCTGCAAAATCAAACAGTGTCAAAGTCCTCGAGTTACTTTAATTAAAAGAGTCCTTGGGCGGCGTAAGCGCTTACCTTTGAGTGGCCTGTCCTCTTAGAAATGTTCATGAGTTTAGATTATTATAAAATAAAAGATTAGATAGCAAACCTTTGCGGCGTCTGTAAACCTTACATGTGTATGTGGTGAAGTGGAAATCCTTTTAACTATTGCGTACTGATCTAATCCATTATCCGAAACACATTCATTAGAAACCAATGCACTCAATGGTGTATGTTAATAAATGTCTTAATGCTATGGAATAAAGCTCAGTGTTAAGTACAGCGGGTTCTGCGCAGGCGCTCCGGGCGCTGCAGCGGACATCACATCAAACGACAAGACGACACTAATCGGTCGCACATGAGTTGCACTCACACACAGCGAAGACCACCCTCGTCACGCTTCTTATTTGACAAGGTTTTTCTTAAACGCAAGTGATGCGCAAACCTCCTTTTTGAAATAATATCTACCACTTTATTAAAATTATACCGCTAGTTGTGCCCCGCAGTTCATCATAGATAATGTTTAATACAATTTAGAAATACACTTATAAAGGTTGAAGGTCATTTAACTCCATGTGAACAAACAGACTTTTCAGAAATAAATCTTTATTAAAACCAGTTGTCTGCTAAAGTAAATAGTGTAATGTTATACCCAATAGTTATAACGTATTATTTAGGTTTATTGTTCGTTAACAAATTATCATAAACATCGTTACAAATGCATTTAGGAGATAGATATCTTTTATTAATTTAGTGTTTATAGGTAATTTATAGACAGACCTATTATTTACAACGCTTGTTAGAAACAAACTTGCTGATATCATCCCTAACTAATCTATTTCAGACACACACATTTCTCATTACTCGCTGCAGCTGACATATAATGGTAGTCCATTGCTGGACATTGCTGGACCTTCACACCAGGAGCCTTAGAAGCGTGGTCCTGTGAACACAAAAATGTTATAAATTACAAGGGCAAGTGAAATTTTTTATTTGTATACAACATGCAACAACTACTCAGATTTGAAAGATTTCTATAAATTTTACTAGGATTAATGATCGACGCGATCTGAGGCCAATATCATCTAAGGATTTATGAAATTACGATAGTTTAAGTTGTTTTAACGATTTGAAATAATAATATCGAGAGGGACTTTAGTCAAAACATATTATTTTAAAACGACTCTTTAATATAAAGACACTGTTATGTCGGGACCTGTTCGGGATTTGTTCCGGTTTTAACTTGGGAACATGTGTTCACACATTGTGTTTATTGCGCCCGCGCATTGGTGGCGCAAGCTGACGGGACCGTCTTTATTTACTTAGTGTGATGTGTTGCACAATACGTGAGTCTATGTAGGAGAAACAAGAGTTCTCATTGGTCGCACATTATAGTAATATATATGCTGAATTTTAGATAGAGATACTTAGGTGAAACATTATTCAGCATCTGTACGCGTTCGACTTCATATAGGTAGTTAGTACACGATATTCAGCTTTTTGCTATTGGAAGTGGGTGTATTTATAAAAAAGATGTGTTTTTGCACGACTACTACTACTAGTGGGTATATAAATCAGCTTATACCGCCATGCAGTAGGGCTCAAACAAGTAGTACCCAAAAGTTACTGATTTGTTTCAGAACGAGTGCCGTAACTAGAGGAGGGTGTAGGACGCAGGCTTCCCAACAAAGACAAGAGCAACGATGACCCTTTATATTGAAGGAACTTCAAAAGCTTGTTATAAATCTTGCTTCTATATCTACTGTATGAATGCCATGGCAGGACATCTGAAATGGTCAAACAAACCCGCAAGCCTAAATCAGTACAGTCATGGCCGCTTTTCGAAAGTCACAATGAAAATAACGGAACGAACCATTTTTGTTTTTGAACGTATATCATCAAAAAATTTGTAAAAAGGCGACCTGCCCTACATATTTCTTAGAATATGCTGAAAGGGTTGTTGTGACAAAAAGAATGACACTATTTGCGTATCGAATGAAAGCAATGTCTACTTTGCGATGGTGAAAAAATTATGATTGTTTTATTCTAAACACCCATAATATGCGAGAAAAGATGTGAACAATTACTTGGCTCCAAATGCAAAACTGCTTGTTAATATGTCGTATAATTACTAGTTCATGCTAATTTGGTGACAGAAAATATAGTTCTGTTTTGGAGAACTATATTTTCTGTCACAAAGATTGAATTTGACAACATATTTCTACATATTTCTTAGAATAAGCTGAAAGGGTTGTTGTGACAAAAAGAATGACACTATTTGCGTATCGAATGAAAGCAATGTCTACTTTGCAATGGTGAAAAAGTTATGGTTGTTTTATTCTAAACACCCATAATATGCGAGAAAAGATGTGAACAGTTACTTGGCTCCAAATGCAAAACTGCTTGTTAATATGTCGTATAATTACTAGTTCATGCTAATTTGGTGACAGAAAATATAGTTCTGTTTTGGAGAACTATATTTTCTGCCACAAAGTTTGAATTTGACAATAAAATAATTAAGACACATTATTTTTTCATATTCCCGTCATCATTAACAAATCAGTGCATGACAGTTATTATTATAATACTTATAGCTTATTATACTTACTTATAACTTTTTGAGTTTTTTAAGTTTAAATGGTGCAAGTCCCTAATAAGCTGTAACTTATCATTTCAAGTTAAACTTTAAGTCAGAGTGGCAGGCTGAAAACAACTTATTAAGTTTTAGGATAATAAAGTCAAACAAGAAGAAGAAACTAGGCAGTCGCTACAATCAAACTTCAAAGAATCGTCTATGAAAATAGAAATCTAAACAACATCCACTTCAGCTGACCGTCCAATACTCAAGCCACGTGTCAAGTCAACGCCAAGGGTGCAACGACGGTTGAGCAAGGGTTCCACCCCTGCAAAAAGCGCAATGGAAGCTTGCGTGGCCGTGAACTGCATCAACTAGGTGCGCTTTTAGGTTAATCGATCCATAGGTTTTAAAAAAGGTTCCTCTGATGCGATTACTAAGTTAGTAATCCTGCGCTATATGTATCGAATCTAATGTTAGCTTAGATTTACACTTATCTATTTAACAGTACTAAGAAAGTAAAGGAGAACGGTAGATCCTGTGCCGCCCGGAATGATGATGGACGGTTGTGAGAATTTTCATAGTTCGTCCGTAGTTAGTGAATAATTCTAACTTTTTTCATGCATGTGCCATATTCTTTTAACTTAGCTCAAATAATTTGAATTCTAGTCATAATCTTACAACTGTAAATGCAAATTCATAATTGCTTAAAAGAACTTCTGAAAACTAAATTGCGTTGTCTGTCAGATGCTGAAAATATTTTTATCTATGCAAGTACATTCAAGGGTTTGTTTGTAATTTCAAATTAACAATTTTCTCCTAAATGTATTTGAAATTATATATAATTACGTCAAAAAAGCATATTTCAATTTTTTGTCCGTATGCCTGTCCCTTGGATCCGAATAATCTCTTGAATTACTAGACCGATTTTGACGGTACTTTTACTGGCAGAAAGCTGATGATATAAGGAGTAACTTATGCTACTTTTTTGACTAGGTTAGCGTTACACACGGTTGTTGTTGTACCACGAGTAACACCGCGTACCTCAGCTAGTATTATTATAAAACTTAAATAACATAAAAATACTATACAATTATATAGGTTGATATTTATTACCGCACCAGTGTATTTAGTAATATTTCATTATCAGATCCAGAAAATTGTAAGATAATGATTTTGATTTCGAAAATATGGTACAACGCCATCTTGTTGACAACAATGACAACTTATTCGTGACCGATGTATGACATCGTACACTATTTACTGGAATACCTTTTAAAGTGCTAATAATCTTAGAATTTAAAACATTATTGTCTACTCAGATCAAATAAAAAAAGGGAGATACCGTACGTAGAACAAGAAAATGTAGCAATTTTTTATATACGTCGAATGATTGACAGTGTTGCCACTTTTTAAAAAAATGTGTTGAAAAATAGGTAGTATGCAATAATATTTCGTTTGTTATTAGATTATACATATGTCGGCGCATCCGACTCTCGATACGTCTGATGTAATTATATAATATGTCAATGTCAAACGACGATGTCAACGTCAAACGTCAATGTCAATGTCAAACGTCAATGTCAAACGTCAATGTCAAACGTCAATGTCAAACGTCAATGTCAAACGTCAATCCCAAACGTCAATGTCAAACGTCACTGTCAGATGTCATATGTCAAAGTCCATAGCCAACACCGAGCACTGGTGAGGCGGCCATCTTGTAATAAGGGACACTTACTGTTGCACTGTCGGGGGAGCGCGCACGCGACCACGTACTCGGTGGACGCTAAGTTCTAAATCCGTGCTAATCTTAACAATCCTTAATTAATTTGTGAAAGTAATAATTGTGATATCAAAAATTATAAGCGAAGTGATTATAGCAACAGTTATTTTATTAAAATACAGTCTTCCTACCCGATAATCCACGCCTACCTGAACATGTCTCATAATTCTGATGATAGTCGAAAGACTTCATCGCCAACGACAAGGAAATAAAGATCGTGGTGCAAGTACCCATGATTTACTCTCTGGTATGGAATCGATTTTGACAAGGTTACTGGTGGCAACTTCCCACAATACTCAGTCATCGACACAACAACATAATTCGACCCCGCTAGTGAAATTTGATCCCGACGATGCAGAGGCCGATACCGAAGGTTGGTGTAGAATAACGGAAATCATAGTTTCTAGCCGAAATATCACTGGAACTGAGTTGTTACTTGCCTTAGTCAGTGCATTTAAAGGACGCGCCGCATCCTGTCTAACCAAATTAAAAAGTTTGGAGCTACAATGGCCTCATATTAAAGAACTGCTACACGATTTGGAAAACCCATCTTATGCAAGTTTATTTCGACAGTGTGATGAGATTTGAAATTACACAGCAAGAAACGGCTTCGGAAGCAGCTATGCGTTTGTGGAGTCTCATTGAGCGCATACCAAAAGTGGAGATGAACGAAGAGGTTATCATTGGTTTCGTCATATCAGTCCTCAGCCAAAGAAACTCACTGATACGCAGAGAACTAAATTCATATACCATCACAACAAGAGCTCAATTGTACCGCGCCCTTGGTGGAATATCTCTGAAGAGACGTCATGACGAAAATGAGGAACAGCCTTCCGATTCTAAAAAGCCACGTGTGACTGCTGATTCAAAATTTGGAGGGTCTTGTCACTACTGCGGCCATCGTGGACACAAGATCAAAGAGTGCCGTAAACGTCGAGATGGGATCACTGTCACAAAAGTTCCGGAACGAGAGAAGATAGTCACGTGCTTCACCTGCCAACCGGGACATTTCAGTACAGCTTGTCCTTAAAACAAAGCAGATTCAGCTAAGAAGGACGTGATCGGAATCTCGTGAAAGTAAGTAATTCCATTTCTATTCGACAGTGGTTCAGCATGTTCATTGATTAAGAATAGCGTAGCGGTCCTGCTTCTGGGCCCCATACACAAAGATACAGTTTACTTGTCAGGCATAGGCGGTGAGGAAGTAAAATGCTCGTTTTCATATTTCCAATCATATTTCCAGTCACGTCCGTATTCAGGGCATTCCAGTCAGTATTTTATTTCATGTGGTCCCAGACAATACCTTGGTTGAATCTATCATTATAGGCAGAGACATTTCGAATCAAGGGTTTCATGTTGAAATGAATAGTGATTCGATTTAGTTTTCATCGCCCAAATCCATCAACACCTGCCAAACTTCTAGTCGTTTAGATTTTAGCTCGATTGACACAGATTTAAAAGGCGAAAAAAAGGAGCAACTGTTTATGATTCTAAGCAAATACAGTGAGTATTTTATAGAGGGCATGCCTGTTCGTAGAGTTACCACTGGTGAACTGAAAATCGAACTTATCGATCCGCACAAAACGGTGCAAAGTCGTCCTCATCAGATGTCACCATCGGAAAAAGTGATTGTAAGAGAAAAGATACAATCACTTTTAGATGCAGATATCATCCGAGAGAGTTCTTCGCCTTTTGCTAGCCCTGTCGTGTTGGTTAAGAAAAAAGACGGTACGGGCTGGTTATGCGTAGATTATAGAGAGCTAAACGCCAACACCCGACCAGAGCATTACCCACTCCGTAGGATAGAAGAGCAGGTGGACCGCTTAGACGGAGCGTATTTCTTCAGCTCCCTAGACATGGTGGCAGGCTACCATCAAGTGAGGGTTAGTCCTCAGTTCCTTTGGTTTGCGAAATGCTGCATCCACGCATCAGAGATGCATCAATAAAACCCTTAAATCCCTGAAAGATACAGTAGCATTAGCGTACGTGGATGATGTCCTCTCGTATTCATCCAGTGTTGATGAGGGACTACAACGCCTGAACGCCGTACACCGAGCTCTGACGGAGGCGGAGTTCTCTTTGAAAATGGCCAAGTGCAAATTCATGAAAACTGAAATTAATTACTTAGGATACGTCATATGGGAGGGGAAGGTAAGACCTAATCCTGGGAAGATTAGAGCCCTCCTAGAAGTCTCGTTTCCTAAGACAGCGCGGCAAGTAAGACAATTCTTAGGATTGGCGTCTTACTTCCGACGTTTCACACCTAATTTCGCCAACATAGCAAGTCCTTTATATCCCTTGACTAAGCTTAAAGGTCATATAACCTGGACGCAGGAGCACTCGGAAGCACATAGACAAATCGTTAAGATTCTGTCTTCCGAACCCGTATTAACGATCTGGGATCCAAATAAACCGGTAGAACTCCATACTGATGCCAGTTCCGATGGCTATGGTGCCGTGTTAATTCAGAGAGAACAGAATGTACCACATGTTGTAGCGTATTTCAGCCGTCGTACAACTGAGGTAGAATCCAGATACCATTCAAACGAATTAGAAACCCTAGCGGTGGTACGAGCACTCGAAAGTTTCCGCCATTATCTTTACGGTCAACACTTTACAGTCTACACAGACTGTAACGCCTTGAAGGCCTCTAAAACCAAGACCGACTTGTCGCCTTGCGTTCATAGATGGTGGGCGTTCCTCCAAGCATGTGACTTCGATATCATATACACAAAAGGACGTCACATGGCGCATGCTGATTTCCTGTCTAGAAATCCATTGCCCTCCCCATCAGGTTCGGAAGAATTTAGTATAGCTTCTTTAGATTCGAACACCACAGACTTTCGCAAATCGGTAAATTTCGTAGAATTACACAATTGTTGGATTCAGGTAGAGCAAAAACGTGATCAGGAAATCCAGAACCTTATAAGTCAAAATGCGCAAGGTGAGCTACCGGGAGCTATCGCTCACACCTACGATGTTCGGGATGGCCTCCTTTACCGCAAAGTGGAAAGGAACAAGATAAGCACCTGGCTTCCCATAGTTCCACGTTCCCTGGTATGGACGCTAATCAATCATGTACATACTGAAATCAAACATCTAGGCCATGATGAAACTCTCAACAAACTATACGAACAGTACTCGTTCCCTCAAATGTCTAAGAATATGCAGAGGTTTATCGACTCGTGCATACTGCGCAAGGCATCTAAAGGAAACTCGGGGGCACAACAGGTAAGGTTGCATCCCATGCCCAAAGTCTCAGTACCATGGCACACCGTGCACATCGACATGACAGGCAAAGTCAGCGGCAAGAGCGATAGAAAGAAATATGCTTCTGCCATCATAGACGCATTTACAAAATATGTCCTCCTTAAATATACCCAGTTACTAGATTCAGCTTGTGCCGTAAAAGCCTTAAAAAAAGCCGTGTCTTTTCGGTTCTCCTAAGAAAATAATAGCTGATCAGGGCCGATGTTTCATTAGCACAGAGTTCAAAGAATTCTGCACTGGTCACAACATAGAGCTACACCTAATAGCAACTCTCTGTCAGGCTCTGCCAGGGCGAACGGTCAGGTAGAGAAGTAATGCGCAAATTGAAAAACCTTCTAACTATCGTTGAAAACGACACCAATAAAGTTTGGAGAGACAAGCTAGATGAGGTACAACTAGCACTCAATAGCACTAGATCTAGGGTCACCGGCTTCACACCAACAGAAATTATGTTTGGCATACGCGCACAATCCCTTGGAATGTCTCAAATAGCTGCTAATGTCAGCACCCCCTCTCGATCTGATTTAGACACCAATCAAGCTTCCGCAAATGTTCTCAAGGCAGCTAGCTCTCAAGAACAACTTTTTATTAAGCAATATGGGCAAGGCTACGATAAAACCGTTTAAACTAGGCGATTATCTTTTCATCAAGTGTAGCGAGCGTAATCAGACTAAGTTATCCAGAAAGTTTAAGGGACCATTCGTTATAACAAAGATCTTGAACAACGACCGCTACGAATTAAAAAGTACTAATAGATCTAGCAGAGTCTATAAGTACTCTCATGAAAACTCGAGTTCAACGCCAAGAAAACACAGGTGTGCGCGTTCTCAGCCAAAATGTCTCCATTCCTTCCCCTTCCCACTTTTCAGTGTATTCAAATGCCATTACGAAATAGGCTCGCTATCCTGGGCATGGATATCTGCCGAGATCTCAACCCACGCGAATACGTTGAGAGTATCATTAAAGCAGCCTCACGGAAGCTAGGTGTGTTAAACAGGGTGAGACGGTTCTTCTCGCCCGGGCATCTGTGTCTTCTTTACAAGACCCAGGTTCGCTCGTGCGTGGAGTACTGTTCTCACCTTTGCGATGGTGCCGCACTGTACCCGTTTGACGCTCTTGACCGGTTGCAGCGGCGAGCAATCCGTATTATCGATAGTCCCGAAGCCACCGAGACCCTTAAGCCTCTACAGTTGCGTAGAGATATGGCCTCCTTGGCAGTCCTCTATCGCCTTTACCATGGTGAGTGTTCTGAAGAGCTCTTCCAATTGATCCCCCCTCTCCCTTCCCCTACAGAACCGGCCTTAGAAGTCACCGCTTTAAAGTGGAAGATATACATTCTCGTACTCATCGCTTCGGTAATTCCTTCCTGTGCCGAGCGGTCAAAACCTGGAACTCACTACCAGCGCACGTGTTTCCTTCCCACTATGATCCTGGGTCCTTTAAGCGGGGCGTGAAAAAGCATCTCACCAGGCCGCCATAGTGTGGGTCATCATGCTGCATTGTTCTTTTTCGCATTGAGGATGGTGACCACCACTCTTGGATTCTGCTCATGCTTTCCATCAGGCAGGGCAGAGTCATTTTGGCAGCTTAAATATATAAAAAAAAACTTGCGTGACGTACCTAGGGGTTTCGAGGGTTTGGTAGAGATATCAACAACATTGATTAATGACGAGGATGACGAGTCAGCGATTGATGAAAATGACACTGACCTAATAGAGTCCTCGGAAATTGAAACCGATACAGCGTCTAGTGCTAGTGAAAATACTCTCACTGAGAGTTCTGGTACGCTCTCGGCTTCGGATGAAGATTTACGCATAGTCTTGGGTGAAGTTCAAGTTCACCGAAGTGAATAGTTTTGATTTGTGCGGTATGTTTATGTATGTTTGAGCAGAAAAACGGGAAGGTTATTCGAAGATTGTTTTGTTTTGATTTTGACTCGAATATATATATGTGTTTATCTGTTCGTTTAGAAATAGTTTATAGGTTCTCGTAATCTTCAAGTACAATAACCCCTATCTATCCCTAAACCGTATGTTTATGGTAACGTCTACGGTTCACATATTTTGTGTGACAGTTTTTCCCCTCCCGCTTGCTTCATTTTGTTTACATTGTCGCCTTGCTTGTGAATCTGTCAAAACTTTTGGTCTGGTTGAGTCTGAGTCTGGTTTTAGTTTCAAGTTGTATAGTTCCGTAACTTATCGTGTCAATTTCTGAAGCTGAAAATATTATAGTACAACATGTACAACAAGTGCTGTATTGCGACTTGTGCTAGTAGACGAAAGGACGTCAGTTTTCATATGTTTCACTTTTAAGTAAGATAGGACTCAAAAAATGGTTACAATGTATCAATTGTGATAAACTGCGAAGCTTAAGCTTCGAAAAACTTCACAAGCAATTTGTTTGTCGGAAACATTTTGAGAAGGTTTCTTTCAACAACGCGCGATTTTGTTCGTGTTTGCCCCGATGCCTATCCGACGTTGTTTACTGCTCACGAGATATCCAGTGGCATTCCTCAAACCGGTGCATTAATACGGTAATAATAATAGTATATATATAGTAATAATAATCTGGTAAGAACCTGTTTAAAATAATATCACATAGGCATAGTCAATGTATATTTCGTGATCTATACACTCTTCGGACCATTAAAAATACTTTTAATAGTTAAACTTTAATCAATTTGAAACATTTTTCAGAGAGTATCCAAACTGATCATGACTATTAAAAAAAGGAGACATCTGGATCACACCTACTGTGGACTAGAAGTTGATGTGAAACTCTCAAAACTGATCACATGATTAATGGTAAGGTTTGTTCAATTCATTAAATATTATTTTGAAATATTTGTTATAATATAAAACTTGTTTTTCTGCAGGTAACGTAAATGTTATTTTTACTTTTTCAATACTGTAAGTGCAAAATGATTTTCAATAAATCAGAGTACTCATTTTTGTTTCAGAAATGGAAGTAGATGTAATTTCTACATTACAGCCTTTGCCTTCTACATCTGGATATGGACGGGAAGTCTTTTCAGGATCAATAGTAGGTAAGAAATACAAATTGTTTATTAGTGGTTGTGGGAAGTAAGTAAACATTCATTTTTGCCCCAAAGGATACTAATAATATAAATTGTGACTTGGCATAGCGTCATAGGAATTTGCTACACTAATATTCCTTAAATATTTTCTGTCAATCTAACCAATGTAAGTAATATTTCTTGTGGTCAAGCAAGTTTTATCAATTTTAAATGATGCTGATGATTATATCTTTGTAATTAATATTTTGTTGTTTATAACCTGCCATTGTCCTTTATCATATTCTATCTATATAAATAAAAATGAATTGCCCAAATGTAGGTATGTGCACAACATCTGATCCGCTGCACCAGATTAACTATTATTTGTTTTATAACACATAATTTAGTAGGTAAACATTATTGTTAGGACAAGGTTTGTGAAGTTCACTGGCTCAGCTAGTTATTTATAAAGGACAATGTCATTTTGTGGGAATTTTGTACTGCCTACCACGTCTCTTAGTATGTATGCGTTCAAAAGATATTTCATTTTGAAATTCACTTCAATCTGTACCACTGATGGAAATATAAATTATAGACTTACTCCAATACTGGCGACCTGTATGCAGATTGATAGTTACTCTGATGTTCCCTAGATGTCACTAAATGCATCACACCATTAATTACAGCTATATTTTTTGACCAACAACAGTCAACTGTCAAGCTTATTGTCATAATGTGCTATATAAACTGTTTTATTATTTATTATTATTCATGTTTAACTATGTTTTGTTTTGTTCTAATTTGGCCAACGGTAGTTACTCCTCAACTTGTCTTCCGACAAAGGCCTCCTCTAAAGATCGCCATCCACATCTATCCCTAGCCATTCGAGTCCATGTTGGACCCGCAATGTGGTNCGATAAAAGTTGAAAAATATTTATTACATTAAAAATGTGAAATTAATGCGAAAATAACATAGAACATGAAGCACAATTCTTAACTTAATTATTGTTTAACGTTTAGGTTCATTTGGCTTCGGAATGTATAAAGCATGGAGGATTATACCTGCATGTCTGTATTTTAAATTTCGATAATTATCAAAATATTAATAACAGCAATAATATTATAATTAGACCAGTCAAACATGTAGCAATCAATACAACTAAAAGTTAAGAACAACAAATTATGTAGCTATTAAACTAGAAAAGAACTCGCAAACTGCTCAAGCACCTAGCCGACTCATTACCCGATTTTGTCAGAAGCATACGCTTGAAACGTTGGTATGTGTATATTCCTTTGGTACATGTCTATTTTTGACGTGAGTTGTCATTACATTCGTCAGATTTGTGGTAGTGACGTGGGCTACATAAATTTTCAAATGGTGCCCAAAAATGAAAAATAGCGGAGAGTTTTTTCNTTGATAAAATTCAAAAGTCTCAAATAAAATTATCACTACAAACAGAAAATTCTGACCGCATCAAAGAGATGCATTGAAAAGAGAATAGGCTTGATAACTTGTTTTGAAAAACTCATTTATGAATTATCTCCCATTGTCACAAACAGTTGTATTTCCACAAAAACAAATTTATGCTAAAAAAAATGTGTTTTAAATTTTAACTAAAAATTCTCGAGAAAACGCTTGGTGGTGTCATGGCGTCTGTTTGTGTAAGACGCGACGTCACGATTTTTCAACCAGTGTGACGTGTATATCTGAACCCCATTTGTCATCATGCCTATTTACAAATACAATTTTGCGTAGGGTTCTTACTATAGGAACAAATATATGTAATGAATTTGTAATAAATCTACAAATTCAAAAATCAAGTGTATTTTTAATTACATTTTCCTTTCTAGAGGTTCCATTCCTGAATTACTAATGTAATATTTACAATCACAACTTTATAAGGAAACTTAACTTGCAGATAGAAATACTGTGGGCGAGCAGGCCTACTGCTTGTTTACGTGCCTTGGAGGAAAGAATCGGAACTCAAAACAGTCGTTTTTCGAAGTTTTGTGAGGGTGTTTCCCTCATTCACTCACTTCTCACTCGAGTATAAACGCTTTACATGTAATTTCCCTTTAATTTAAATCGACTTTGGCATCAACACGTTACTTTAGTTACAAAATTACTGTAAACACGACTTATACGCTGGCAGTAACGCGAAGCTGAAAACTACGTATGATCCACAGTCGGCGTCTTACGACACTAATATAGGAAGTTTTGACTAGTGTATGTCCGAAAAATTGTGTATACTCGGAACGTTACCGAGTCTAAATCACTTATTTACTTTAAATACACTGATCAGGTTACTCACCAGTGTGTATACGAATGTGATTGTCTAAACTATCTTTACTACCAAAAAAATTTTGACATACACTACACTCGTATTGTCTCTCAACAGTTTGTTCACAAATATGTGAATTTTAACTTCTCCTTGCGCTGAAATATTTCATGCATATATCACCCCGATACGGTTTCTCACCAGTGTGTGTGTACACGGACATGTACCCATACTTACTCTTTGTGCTAAAATATATTTTATATATGTTAAATTGATGTAGTTTCTCACCAGTGTGTACGTAAATGTCTATCTAAATTACTCTTTTTGCTAAAATATTTATCACATGTTTGACAATGGTACGGTTTCTCACCAGTGTGTATTCGAGAATGCTCTTCCAAATTACACTTTACTCTAAAACATTTTTGACATATTGAACACTGGTATGGTTTCTCAGCAGTGTGTATACGAGAATGCTCCTCTAAAGAACTCTTTTGTCTGAAACACTTTTTACATATTGGACACTTATATGGTTTCTCACCAGTGTGTATTTCGACGAGTAAAAACCTTGGATGTGTTCAAAAAGCTAGTGAAGGATTACTATTTATCATTGTAAATAATTTTTGAATTAATTTTATGTTTTATGTATATTAGTCCGTATGTGTATGCATACATATATATATTTCAGTGGGTATATATGTATTTGTGTAGGTATAAGTATGTTTGTGTAATGGGAATAG
>PKRV01001488.1:95914-110330 GCA_003709505.1 Hyphantria cunea
TGTATCATAAAAAAATTAAAACAAAAAATTTTGTCTGAAAAATAAAAAAAAAAATTTAGGGGTGGTCCACCCTTAACATTTGGGGGGATGAAAAATAGATGTTGGCCGATTCTCATAGATACCGGATAAGCACAAAAAATTTCATCAAAATCGGTCAAGCCGTTTCGGAGGAGTATGGCAACGAAAACTGTGACACGAGAATTTTATATATATAGATATAGATGAGGTTTGACAGATTCAAAACACATTCATATTGAAACAAATAAATACAAGAAACTCAAATGACAACCTGACCAAAATGACAACGTGACTGAAAAAGGTATAATTTATTTCAATAGGCACGTATTTTATTATTTAATATTTACCTTTTTATCAACGGCTTGGTAATTCCCTTCGTAGTGTGTTGGGCTTGTACTCAATGGTGATATATAGTAATTATTGTAACGTCCTAAGGAGCCCTAAAGACATCAGCATCTACAGAACTTAGCTGTTACCTGGTAGTCAGCTTGTGGAGATCTGATAGTTATCACTACGCATAAAAAATCGAAGTTCAGCCGTATAGTAGTTGACTCATAGGTGCTCCAACCTAATCTATACAGACAAATATAACTGAATTGTCTGTTTGTAATTCTTAATTAACGGAATTTCACCAAATAGATAAGAAAGTAAATATGCGGTACTTACATAAAAAACAATTTCTAAAATCGTAGTCTGGACCGATTTTGACGGGACTTTCACTGGAAGATAGCTTAACGTATTAGAATGATGATAGAGGAGAAACAAATCTTACTACTATACTTACGGAAAATATAAATTTTATCCATCTTGTTTAACGAAGGCGCGAAACATACAACATTTTTATGTAAGTACCGCATGTACTTACATAAAAAAAATAATTTCGAAAATTGTAGTCTGGACCGATTTTGACGGGATTTTCACTGGAAGATAGCTTAATTTTTAAGGATGATGGTAGAGGAGAAACAAATCTTACTACTATATTTACGGAAAATATAAATTTTATCCATCTTGTTTAACGAAGGCGCGAAACATAAATGGCGTAAAAGCGTTTGTATGACAAAATGGCATCGCACAAAAAAACAATTTATGAAACTAAATTAAATTTTATGTTAAAGGTAATTCTTTTCTATGTATTTGTTTAGTAACTTTAAATTTGAATAAATAAGAATTAAGAGGCAAATAATTAAACATTTGTGACCTTGAATGATTTGCACTATTATGTAGGTTTTTTTAGTTAATTTTCTAAAAATTAACCCTAGCTAGATCGAGTTCTTTGTAAATCAAGTCGAAGAAAAGCGGGCGGTTAACGACCAAGTGGGCACAAGTGGGCTAGTGTAAATTTAAAAGCTCGTGTATTCATTAATCTTAGGCTTCACCATTACATTACTACTAGTTAATGTATGAGTTTGAAAAAAAGCACCTTTTTCCATTATAATTTAGTACATACTCGGTTTTAACAGTTAAGTTTGCTAAACGATCACAGTTTTAACCTAATTTACATACATAATTCAAGAACGAAATGTTTCATTGTTCATTTGAATATTAGCTTATATTTGATATTTATTTACAGCATGAGCAAATAACAAGAAACCTTATGAAAGACTAGCCTATGTGTAATTCTGATGTATAAGCTACATTACTCTAAAGTTTCGTCTAAAACCTTTGTTTGAAATACCCTGAAAACACCCTCACAAACTTTTGAATTTATATTATTTATCTTGTCTTTGAAACAAAATAAGATGTCTAAGATTTATCAAGAGAATGGTGATAAAAGTACGAAGTAAACGAAGATCTTACAACAGCCCATTTTTACCTTGAATAGTTGGTAAATCTTAGATTTTACTAGAAGATCTTAGGATTAACCGCATTTCCGGGTTTGGAGTAACATAAATACATACATCCAACCATTTAGAATACAGCAGGCAAAGAAATATGCAAAGATATCCTAGAAGAAGGTAACCCACCTTTAAACGCAATCAGGTATTTAAAAAAAAACAAAAATTTTCTCAACAAATAATACTTTTATTCATAAAAAAATACTTTAACAAAACACAGTTCATAGACTTAAATTCTACATTTTCTTTAAATCTCTGGATCTCTCTGTTCATGCGCCAATTCTTCTTCTTCATCGAAGACCTCGTCATCATCCACAGCTGCTTCCTAAATAATAAAATATTTATATATTAATACATGAAACAAAAACTTTATACCGCTTTTTAGGACAATGAAGAGTAAAGAAGAGAGAAGAGAAGATAATGAAATATGTCACAGAGTTTATAATAAGGAGGAGAGAAGAAACTTAAACGAAATACGAAATATGTTTCAATTTCGACAACTGTTATTGGATTATGTAACTTGACGCAATTTAATGAAATGATCAAATATTAAATAAATAAATAATGGATAACTAACACACAACGCCATCTAGTCCCAAACTAAGCACAGCTTGTGTGGTTACTAGACAACTGATTTAAATATATGTATAATTTTTTTTAAATACATACACATTATGTATAGAAAACAACCAAACTCTGAAACTGTTTAGGCACACAACAACACCTCAAAATCTAAACTTTATCAAACTGATTACTCTACAGAGCGTGTTAAAGAAACATACATAATCACTCAAAACCTAAACACAAGCAAAAATATTATTATTAATTGGAATAATGTGACAGGAATGACAACATTCTTACCTGGTACTGCTGGTATTCGGAGATCAGGTCGGCCATGTTGCTGGCTGCTTCAGTAAACTCCATCTCATCCATACCTTCGCCCGTGTACCAGTGGAGGAAAGCCTGTACAGAAACATTAAATTTTAGAATGTACATATTGAAGCGCTCATAACCCAGTTGCATTCAATGATATGAAACAATTCCCGGCAGTAAGCAACGACAGCGCGGACAGTAGTGAGTAACCGCTGGTGCCATGTTACCATGAGCGTCTCCGTGATTCGGTGGTCACCTTAAGCAGTTGGCCTCAGTTGTTATCATAGGATAAAAATCGTGAATTAGTTGGGGGCCTTTTGGTGGCTTAAAAACATCCAACGGCGAAATTACGTAGCCACATGTAGTCTTGCCAGTCCCTAACCCGCACTTGGACAGCGTGGGGATGTGTGGCCTTAGCCCTCTCCTAAGAGGAGACTCGAGCCCAGCAGCCCACTGCTGCACTGCACGTCCCAACGTTATGCGTTGTTGACGATAGATTATATGCTATTTTATATACGTATACATATATCATAGCATAAAGATAGCAACACTGTATAGCTTTGTGGTTAGCAGTCTATAGTGAGATTATCTACGTCACGACTGACATCTGTCAGTAGTACGTACGTATATTGGAACATCACTTTAGAGAACGTTTTCTGTTTTTGCGAAAGATGGTCCCCATTTCATGTCATTCACATTTTATATATTTTTTATCATTAATCCATCACGACGAAAATTTGAAGACTCGAAGACTTGAAGACTCGAAGACTTGAAGACTCGAAGACTTAGAATTGAAGACTTGAAATACTTGACATTGGCAGAAATAGCTGATCCGGCTGATTGCCATATCATCAAAAGAAGAAGAGATCGTTTTCTGTTTTTGCGAAAGACGGTCCCCATTTCATATCATTCACATTTTTTAATATTTTTTAACATTAATTCCATCACGACGAAGTCTTGAAGACTCGAAGACTTAGAATTGAAGACTCGAAATACTTGACATTGGCAGAAATAGCACCGGCTGGTTACAATTTTATCAAAAGAAGAAGAAAAAGAAGAACATCACTTTACGACAACTGCGTCGGGAGTGTGCACAGATCGAAACTAACCAAATTTCAACATATATCTTTTTAAATCCCCTACAACAACACTCGAACTAGGTATAAACGCTGTGTCGCGGGCGACTTTTTAAACATACGAACAGCAATTTGTGGATCACAAAGTGTTTTCAAGGTAGTAGAGCCACGCTGATTTTAGTACGAACGAGACGGCTCGACCGGGGCGGTACTACTCTCTTAGAGAAGATCGACCTAAAGTGGATGCTATCTACTTTAGGTCGATCTTCCTGTTGTTGTGTTCCGTTGGTGAAAGAGAGACCAGAATCCGGACGGGAGAATCATCTTAATAGGCCGTCATAGTGTGGGTCACCATGTTGCATTGTCTGCATTCGCAATGAATATGGTGGACACCGCTATTGGATTCTTCTCATGCTTTCCATCAAGCAGAGTAGAGTCATTTTGGCAGGTTCATGTGTATAACAAAAACATGTGGGGTTCGCTCCCACTCGGTTGGTGGTATGGTCGGTCCCACACACACCACACCACGCCTGGTTGGAGGTTCATCCCTTTGTGTTGGAGGGACATGATACCCGTTCCCCCACAAAAGCATTAACTTACCCGTCTCCTAAACATAGCAGTGAATTGCTCGCTGATCCGTTTGAAGATCTCTTGGATCGCTGTGCTGTTGCCGAGGAAGGTGGCAGACATCTTGAGCCCGCGAGGAGGCACGTCACACACCGCGACCTTCAGGTTGTTAGGGATCTATTCCACGAAGTAGCTAGGAAATAACATTACCTTAAATATATACCTGCATTTCTGAAGGTAAATATGTTTTGTGTCGCGAGGGTCTTTACAAGCTTACATAAAACGGACAAAAAAGAACACCATTTGGTCTTAGGCGTGGTCACCGCGGTTGGCCAATGTATTGTTACGCGCGTAGTCAAGATAGCGGCACAGCAACACATTATATCAGCACAACCTTTTAATATCCTCTAATGCACATTAAGCATACAGCATTGTACAACATTAAAGATTTATTACGCCGGAAATACCATTGTGTAAAAAGAGTACAGACGCCATTAACAATATTTGTAAGTAGCGCCGAAATCTGCCAAGCGGAAGGCGCCAAGATATTAATATTATTTAATACGAGTCAACCATTCGCTTGATTATTAGGGCCATACATCCTATACGGGGTTAGAATCGCTACTTATAACACTAGCCTTTCTCCGCAGNGTAATCATCATCTTCAACAATCTTCCATAACCCACTGCTGGACACACAATCCCAACGAGAGAATGTTATTTTGTGTATGAAAATAATCACATTAGTTTAATCTCATTTTTTATTAGTCGCTATTCTCGCCCACCTCCAGCAAATTACAGGCATAAGCGTTCTACATGTATAATAATAGATAAGAAATTAAAAGGTAAGCTATACATTACAAAATGTAACGCGTGCGTGCGTGCGTGCGTGCGTGCGTGCGTTCGGGCGTGTGTGTGTTTGTGTGAGTGTGTGTGTGTAAGTGTGTACGTGTGTGCAATAAGGTNCTCGAGCCCAGCAGTAGGACATTCCGAGTTGATGTTGATGTTGATGATGATGAAGTTTGATTATGTCTATCTTTGCAAATAAATAAAGTGCTGTCTTTCGCCGCCTTCACAGAACTTTAAATATTAAACACACGAATCACAAACAAAATTGCGCGCCTAAGACTAATACCCTGTTTGATGAACGCAATTGATCCTGAATGATTTTTAAACATCACAATTCTCTCCCTCTCTCTTACACACACACACACACACACACACACACACACACACACACACACGTGTGTGCGTGTGTGTGTTATAGTAGGTGCATGTGTGAGTTTGCGTGTGTGTGTGTGTGTGTGTGTGTGTGTGTGTGTGTGTGTGTGTGTGTGTGTAAGTGTGTACGTGTGTACAATAAGGTTACAGTGATCGTCTTGGAGTATGTTTAGCCACGTTTGTCTTACCAAACTAAAAAAAGCTCACTGTTTCATGACAATCCATGGCACGTAGCCATTGTTCAACCTCTGAGTTTGAGCGTTATGTGGGATTGAAGATTTANGTGTGTGCAATAAGGTAAGGTGTTACAGTGTGTTTAGCCACGTTTGTCTTACCAAACTACAAAAAGCTCTCCGATTCATGATAATCCATGGCGCGTAGCCATTGTTCAATTCTTCCTTTGAGTTTGAACGTTATGTGGGATTGAAGATTTAGGATATATAGTTATACTTAGAATAGGGAAAATGATGAGAGTAAATTATTTTTATGATATGATGCGCACGCACACCGTCACGAAAATCTGTCTACCTGTTTTCAAATTTTTATCTTGTTTCGCCAAAAAAGTTTAAATTCTAACGCGTGCACATAAAGATACACACACACACTTTTTTTTTCTTAATCATTATCATCAGCCTACTGCAGTCCACTGCTAGACATAGGCCTTTCAACTTGCACGCCATTTAATTTTAATATATGTAGGTATTTTGACATAAATAAGTTAAATTAGTTATCTTTAACTGACTTCAACGAAGAGGAGGTTCTTAACTTGATTTATACTTTTTTTATGTATTGTAACTATATTTATAAAATAAGCCTTAGAAAAATAATTACATATTCTTGTGTCTTGTTATTTTTGGTTGAATTTCGATTAGTCTGGAAGTACGTCTTTTTTTAAATCTGCCTGCTAATTTTTTAACATTTATTTCTAATTATAAGCCCGAAACTTTGTCTTCAGACTTTTAATTAGAAATAAATGAATACTTTTATTAAAATTTATGGGAATTCTACTCCTAAAGGGGTTAATATAAGAGTAACAATAATGTTTATTTATTTTTAATCAATAGTTCATTCATAGGAACTTTGAAATAGTTAACGTTACATAGTTTTCAATTAAATACATATAATAAACTTCCACGTGAGCAAACCCGCGGGATTTTTTTATGGAATTGCAGGCAAACGAGCATACGTATATTGGATAGGCGGCTAATTTTAACACAAACCTCCTTTGTGAAAATAACAAATAAACTAGGTGGCCATACCATGGTGTATGAGCGGCAAATATTTCTTTCGGAATATGGGTGTTTCCTATGTATAATGTGTCAGTATTCACAAAGAGAAATGTGTTTTATATCAGTTGTCTAGTACCCAAAGCTCTGTTAGTTTGGTACTAGATGGCGTTGTGTATTAGATATCCGAAATATTTATTTATTTATAAGCTGTGCTTGTATTATGGATACTAATAAAAATAAAATTATTTAAATTGTTGTCCATCTGTCTGCTTTTCTCGGCTAATCTCTTGATTTGGACCCCATTTTGACTTTCTCTGGCAGATGGCTGATATCAAGAGTAACTTAGATAGATTTATTTTAGACTAGCTTCGCCCCAAAAATTTGAAAATATCATGGTGGTCTATGTGATGAACTTATGAGATCAGGATATAGATATATATAACAAAAAAGTAATTAAATGAATCATCGTCGATTTTCGACCCTAATATTGTTAAAGCGCCTTAAAAAAAATATTTTCATATACGTTACTTAATTTGAAACTGCCTACATTTTTCAGATAAGGATGATGTTGTAAGTCAACCCTGCCTATCCTTCAGACTTAGAGCTCTACAGGTCCACTGCTGGACATGGGCCTCTTGCTGCCTCACCACTTCAATAGGTCATGTGCTGCCTTCGTCCATCGACTTCCCGCAGACCGACCAATCACTACAGCTGATCCAGAACACAGTCGGACCTGAAACTGAGGTTAGTTTCTACCGTCAATAAGATTCAAAACTTTATTATATGGGAACAAACCGCCGCCCATCTCCTACATTGTCCTCTCCTTGAAAGCAGGTTTTGTCCTATAACACGCAGATGAGTTGGTTGCTTGTTTCCCTCACATCAATCGCACACCCTGACATCAGAAAGACTTGCTTACTCTTTGTAATCTAGTGGTTGGCAACACGAGTTTATCTTTATTTCTAGTGTTGACGACATGAACGTCGCTAAATTTTGTGTATAAATGAATATTTTTCTTAATATAAACTAAATTTTCATGATGAATTGAGATGCAACAGTCATGATACCAGTTTCTTTAAATAAATCCCTCAGTGACCTAAGTTATAAGTTACACGAATAAGGCCTATTCTGGTACACAAAGATACATTTCATCCGCCATCTTGGAAAGAGTATTTATGTCGTTTTTTTCCGCTAGAGGATAAAGTAAATTGAATTGAGAACATCGTGTGCACTAGGTTTGTGAATTCAAAACATTGTTAAACCTATTTACTTGCACCTCCATGGTGCCGAATTTACCACACAACCTTTTTAATTTGTTAAAAACTCAGACTCAGACCTTCTTGGTGTACTTTTTTTTTAATTTGCTATGCCCGCGCTATTTTATTTTTACAAGTTATTGTTAAAATCTTAGGTTTAAAATAAATAGCTTGAAAACAAGTGAAAAACCTATAATGAGTAATTCTAGTGACGAAGAAAATTATTTGACACCAACAGAATGAAATTGTTAATAATGCGGTAGTACCTAATAATAATTAATACCTATTAATAATGCGGTAGTACCTAATAATAATTAATACCTAAACTGAAATAAAAGTATGTTATTATTGTAAATTCGTTTTTGCATTTAGATATTTCCTGGTGGGATGAAAACTTGCGTGTTGCATCCGAGTGCAAAGATTTTTCACCTCGTGCTCTTTTGTTTCCCTGGCTAACGCCTAAGATTCTAGCAGCGAGTGATTCAACACTTTTAGAATCCTTCATTTTCAAAAAGCAACTTTGCCCTCCTGTATAACAAATAATTATTGAATGCCAGTAGCATTCCCCCACAACAAAATACCACATGACATTACACTATGAAAATAACTAAAATATACGAATCTAGCTGTTTCTACATTTATAAATCGCGTATGCTGCAGAGCTGAGTCTAAACGACAATCCATCAATGTGTGGAACCAGCTCACAGAGTCACCCAGAAACATGATGGTGTCCGCAAGGCCCAGCTCCTGTCCATTTTCTGAACATTGAATTTTACTAGCTACCTTTTTTTTCTTATGGAATAGGGGGCAAACGAACAAACGTATCGCCTGATAGTAAGCGATTACCGCCGCCCATGGACACCCGTAACACTAGAGGCGTCACAAGTGCGTTGCCGGCCGTGGGGGACGTGGAGGGGGATGAGGGGAAGGGTAGATTTATGGGTCTCCGGTATCCTCATTCACTCGGTGAAACAGCGCTGGCGCTGCAGCCGTGGTATCACTCCGGTCGAGCCGACCCATGCATGCCGAAGCGTGGCTCTCCTACGGGTTAACTTAACATTTGCTTAATATTGGGTGTAAAAAATCTAATTCATTTTGTTTTGATCTCGTTTAAAAGTAACATTGAAGGAGTTCATTGCATCAGAGAGAGCGTTAACACGTCATCAATAACAGAATGGCTGGACTGATTTTAACGGGATTTTCACTGAGAGATAGTTTGTGATATAAGGAGTGACTTAGATTACTTTTTTCAGACTAGCTTCTTCCTGCGGTTGTCCCCCGTTGCTCGCGGTTGGTGTTGTGCATCGCGGGGCTCAGCTAGTATTAAACTAACCCCTTGAGTGTGGCCGCGGATGGGCGGGACGGGTTTTCCCCTCCATCCGCTTCACAAGCCAACCGCGAGGGGGCGACGTTACGCGTGTGCCGTACGCCTAAATTGAGAGTCTGCCCGCTTCAGTGCGGGCAGGCGCTGAAAGGGGTCCGGATGGCGTAAGAAAGCAGTTCCCGGATCTCTCCCGTCTCAGGCGCAGAATGGCACACCGTGTGGTTTTAGTCGGTTCGATTCCGACACATCGCCCCGCCGCAAACCCCGGTGGGGTGAAGGCCCGAGGGGGTTTCCACGCGTAAAAAAAAAACAAGTATTAAGCTAACAAATGTATGGGGTTATTTTGAAGGTTATAAATACGCAGAAATCACGCGAGCGAAGCTGCTGGTAATACCTAGTCTTCCAAATTGTAATTTGTCTACAATGGAGCATAATTTATTCTACCTACTATGACCCAGATACATTCTTAACTCGAGATTCACAAGAAACATATATTTTCAGAAGGAACGTTCGGCTTGACTCGGCCGCTGGCTTCTTGACGGAGCTACGATCTACTGAAGCAGTATCTCTCGGGTAATCTGAAGCAACGCGTCGAGAGCCGAGATCTCACGATTAGACCTATGAGTACCTTTTGCTATGTTTGTTAAACTATATATAAATGAATTGGTCTTCCTCGAGACAGAATATAAATAAATAAATAATAATAAATAAATATTTCCGACATCTAACACACAAATACATATGTACCTGTTGTAATCATAGAGCAACACAGGCGGACCGGAGAGGAATAACTATAGCGTCTTTCCCGATACAAAACGGTCTGTCACTTGTTGACGGGGAATCTTCATACAATCACACACATACACATACACACATACAGCCGGGTCTCCTGCGACACCGTTTTGTGTTTCTAACACCTAACATCAAACATCAAAAAAATATGGGCGTGGTCTAATTGTTTTATTAACTCAAACAAGCGAACATGTTATCCGAAGCGAACGGAAAATACGCTTGCTGGGAAGGCCGATTTCGTTTCATAGTTGATTGCGATATTGAGGTTGTGCATTTCGCATTTCGTAATTTACACTTTCTGAGCAACGAAAACAAGATTTCGGTCCAAATCCATCTTCCACTTGTAATTATGCGTAAATATTAAAAGTACTATTATGTTCGAAGGCGAAATCGGTTTCCTTTACTTATTGTATGCAAAATAACTTGTAAAACAACGAGTGCGTCTTCGTGTCATTTTGTCGACAAGTTGTTTGATATTTTTGTTTAAAAGCCGCAGAAGACAGCTACGTTTTGGTAAGAGGTTTAGTTAACATGTTTTATTACTTTTAGGAGCACGAGACACGCCTTAACAATTAAAATTATACATTAACAATTTCACACACTCACATGTATTCTGTTTCATAACACTGTATATATACATACTTTGGCAGAGGGACGCCTGTGTATGGCTACTCACTACCGTCTTGCTCAATGGTTGCAATTGCAATGTGTGGTTATGGGTGTTTAAGTTATGTGTGTACTATGCAAGCTCGCACGGTATGAGCTCCTAAAACAACAACCCATAATGTCCCACTGCTGGGCTCGGGTCTCCTCTCAGGAGAGAGTTAAGCCATACGATAAAAAGAACTATGCAGCATGGTGACCCACACTATGGGGCCTGGTGAGATGCTTTTTCACGCCCCGCTTAAAGGACCCGGGATAATAGTGGGAAGGAAACACGTGCGCTGGTAGTGAGTTCCAGGTTTTGTCCGCTCGGCACAGGAAGGAAGCACCGAAGCGATGAGTACGAGTACGTATGTCTTCCATTTCAAAGCGGTGACTTCCAAGGCCGGCACGTGTTGTTCTGTAGAGGAAGGGAGAGGGGGGATCAATTGGAAGAGCTCTTCAGAACACTCAGCATGGTAAAGGCGATAGAGGACTGCCAAGGAGGCGATATCTCTACGCAACTGTAGAGGCTCAAGGGTCTCGGTGGCTTCGGGACTATCGACAATACGGATTGCTCGCCGCTGCAATCAGTTAAGAGCGTCAAACAGGTACTGTGTGGCACCATCGCAAGGGTGAGAACAGTACTCCACGCATGAGCGAACCTGGGTCTTGTAAAGAAGACACAGATGCCCGGGCGAGAAGAACCGTCTCACCCTGTTTAACACACCTAGGTTCCGTGAGGCCGCTTTAGTGATACTCTCAACGTATTCGCGTGGGTTTAGGTTTCGGCAGATACCCAGGATAGCAAGCCTATCTTGTAATGGCATTTGAGTGCACTGAAAAGTGGGAAGGGGAAGGAATGGAGACTTTTTGGCTGAGAACGCGCACACCTGTGTTTTCTTGGTGTTGAACTCGACCAGATTCTTACAGCCCCATTGAAAAATGCGGCCCAGAACATGGTCAAGTTGAGCGACAAGTTCTTGTCGTCTACCTTCAACATCTGCTGGTTTGTCAGAGGGCTGTCCAAAATATTTTCCATGAACTGTGCTGTCGTCTGCATAACATTGAATGTTGCCAAGGGCTAACATGTCATTGATATGCAGAAGGAACAGTGTAGGCGACAAGACGGAGCCTTGAGGTACCCGGCGTTAATCCGCTGATACTCGGAAACCGCACCGTCGCAAAGGACTTTGATGCGGCGCTGGTGCAGAAATGCGGCAGTCCGATTGCAGAATTTGGGGGGGCAAACCGAAAGTCGGTAGTTTGGAGAGAAGCGAACGGTGCCAAACCCTATCAAAAGCCTTGGCCATATCGAGGCTGATGGCCAAGGATTCCCCATGCCTGTCAATAGCCTCACCCCAATGGTGTGTGACGTACGCTAAAAGATCACCCGTGGACCGGTTCGGTCCGAAACCATATTGACGATCATTTACTAGGAAGTGATCTTCCAGATAATGGACCACTTGTTTGTTAATTATCCGCTCAAACACCTTACAGATGACGGAGGTGACGGCTATCGGACGGTAGTTGGCAGGTTCGGAGCGATCGCCTTTTTTAGGGATGGGTTGAATATTCGCCTCTCTCCAAGCCTCCGGAGCCTCCGCCTTGGCCAGTACACCCCTGTGGGATTTGAATGCGGAAGTGCTCGCCGAAGTTTATCGACGGGTGGCTGAATTCCGGGCGGAGAGTGGCGTACGCTCTCCGCTCAAAGAGGTACGCGAGTGCCGTGAAGGCGCCCGTCAAGCCACGATGCTCGTTGGCCTTCGCGACTGGAGGCTCCACGTGCTGACTTCACCACCGTGGACGCTTTCCAGCTGGTCATCCTCGAGTGGGCAGGGCGGCAGCACGGAACCCTTTCCTTCCGACTGATGCAGGTGCTTTCCGGGCACGGCTGCTTCGGGAAGTACCTGCACTCGGTCGCGCGGAGGGAATTGAGTCCCACCTGCCACCACTGCGACTGCAGTGAGGACTCGGCCCAGCACACGCTGGCGGTGTGCCCCGCTTGGGTGCCGCAGCGTCGGGCCCTCACTTCAGTCATCGGAAGAGATCTCTCGCTACGGCCGTCGTACGCTCCATGGTCGATGGCAATAGCAGTTTTACCGCGGTCGCGACCTTCTGCGAGGAAGTCATCTCGCAGAAGGAGGCGGCGAATAAGGCCTCAGGCATTGGGAAGGGTCCGGATGGCGTAAGAAAGTGGTTCCCGGATTCCTCCCGTCTCAGGCGCAGAGTGGCACACCGAGTGGTTTTAGTTGGTTCGATTCCGACACACCGCCCTTCCGCAAACCCCGGTGGGGTGAAGGCCCGAGGTGGTTTCCAGACGTAAAAAAAAACGCCCATAATCCAATCCGTCCCTTTATCCCCCTCCCCATCCCCCAAGGCTGGCAACGCTTGTAACACCTCTGGTGATGTGGGTGTCCGTGGCCGGCAATAATCGCTAACCATCAGGCGTTACGTCTGCTCGTTTGCTCCCTTTGCTATTACAAAAAAAAACATAAGAAGAAATATACACGTCGACTTGATAAACTCCTCCGTTTTTTCTCGTCGGTTAATTATATGATTCTTCATTATATATGTCCAAAATTTCGAATTGTACATAAATTTTTCACCTAATGTGTTTTCATAAAAAAAGAAAACAAAAAAAATGACTGGACAAACATCCGAATATACTAGCCACGAGCTTGATGAATGTCGATACGACTTTCAAACGACTAAAAAGGAAATCACCTAAGGATCTTATAACTCTTGAATAGGACAAAACTTAATAAAAACCACCTATAATAAAGGGGATATGTCACTGGACTGACTGCCCTCCAAGACAAGAAACATTTATAGCCGTTTGCCGAATGTTGAAAAGAAAACAGATCGCAATAATACGCATAATATGTATCAATTAATTATTTATTTAAAAAGTATTTATGTATTTATATCAGTTACCCATAACACAAGCTCAGATTAGCTTGGAACTAGATGGCGTTGTGTGTAAGATGTCAGAAATATTTATTTAGATGTAAAAAAACTAAAGTTACAACTACTAAGCTTACTTGTTCAACTTTTCAGTTTTTAATAAAGATTTTTTTTTTCATTTCAGTATTAAGCTAATTTATTACATAATATGGTTAACTTTGTTTTTTTCTTGACAAATCTTATTTTATTGTACACTTTTTAGTTAGGTCAGATATTTATTTACTGATTATGCGCTATGTATCACATCAGTTTTCTGTGAATCCGTGGTATTACTTCTGTCGAGCTGGCCCTTGCATCAAACCGTGGCTCTCAAGGTTAAACAGAGCTAGGTTGGATGCTGGATTACTAGAAATGAAGAATGCCTAGAAAAGTTAACCCCTTTGGTTTTTAAGCTATTGCATAGCTTTTATCGCGGGCTTTAAGCGCGACGACCAAATCAAGAATTTCCGTTACGAAAATAAACCTAACACCCCCCACTCCGACCTGCACAGGGGTACGGCGTTGAAAACCGTGCATCGTCTAACGTCGTTTCTGTTCGGCAGACTTCGGCACGGTGTTTGTGTGCGCGTGACTGCTCGCACGGATCGAGACGTACTGCTCCGAAATCGGACGAATAC
>PKRV01001490.1:13657-115660 GCA_003709505.1 Hyphantria cunea
CGCGCGCCGCCAGCAGCCGGTAGGCGCGCAGCGCCGCCCGCAGCCCGCCGTTGTCCGCGATGTTCTCGCCCTGCGTGTTGAACCCGTGCACCTGACGGATTACAATCAGCTTTACAGGTCAATCGTGGACGAACGGGAACACATCTTTCCGACACGAAGGGAGGAAATTCCGACAGACGAGGTCGTTACGCCCGGCGGATTACGGATCGTTGATGTTGTTGGATGAGAAAAAAGAAATAAAGAAATACATTTTATAGTTACACTCACACAAAATAAACATAAAAAAGGGAAAAAATAAGACATTCAACGAGACTAAACGACATACACAAATAGAATACCAAACGAACAATATAAAAACAAAGAAATCTAGCCGTATGACCACTTTGTTACTCTTCCATATCAGTGACATGTTGCAAATTAGCGGCATTCATTACTATGCGGCCGACACGGGCGATGCTCTGTACACGCCCTCTACGGCTGTACTGATAGGTCTCGGGAAAACGTCATAAAGAGTCGAAGCAATTTTGTCTAAAAATTGAGACCTCCGAAAAGGTTGGGGTCAGATTGAGATAGACTTAATTTAGTACAATTATCCCCCACAAAAACACAAATATGCGCGCTCACCGCTAAAAAATTGCCGAGGATCGTATTCGAGGGTACTAAGACACTCCCGTAACTATCTCAGACAATATTGGAATACGTGGTGTCGGCATACCGAGTGAAGTTCAGTTTCGTAGCCATTTGGAGGATAAGGCCAAATTGGCCTCGAAAAAGCTTAGCGTGCTCATTAGATCGAGACAGTATTTCACTCCGGCCCACCGCCTTCTGCTTTATAAGGCACAGGCACGGCTTCATATAGAATACCGTTCTCATCTTTTGACGGGGGCACCCCAATACCGGAAAGCAACTGGAATGCTCCGAGGAATTGTTCGGTCCCTGATTCCTACCACCTCTTTCCGCTATGGCCAGTTTCATCCTCATGTGTTCCAGAAGCTTTCTGCCTCGCACAACAAAACTATGGGTTTAACTGTCGCCTGCAGTATTTCTAGACTTTCAAACCTTCAAAAAAAGAGCATACTCCTTAAAAGGACGGCAACGCATTTGAGATGCCTTTGGTGTTGCGGATGTCCGTGGGCGATGGTAATCGTTTACCATTAGGCAATACGTTTGTTCGTTTGGCAATATCCCAAAAAAAAGACTAGAGGGTCACAACTGTGCTTAAGCTACAGTCCTGAAAGTGACCACAGCGCTGATTTTCAGCTGAAACACAACATAACACCACCTAACACATGAGTAGGTAACAATTAAAAACATTAAGTGATAAATTGTTTATATCGCAATGTATGATTAGCAGTTACTCCGTAGATCGGTGTTAATGCGGTAGATGGCGCTATATGTTTAATTTTTTGTATATTTTGGTCGGAATAAATTAATTTGAAATTTAGTTGATACGGAACTCCGAGATATGATCAGCCAGCAATACAAGACCTACAAGATGCACAAGAGTAAGTTGGAATCAAATAGAGGGTGACTCACGGTGTAGTTGGGTAGCTGCGGCATGTGGTACTTGCTGTACTGGTCGATGATGCACTGCACTTTGGAGTGGTAATGCTCCAGGGTGGCGGCCGACCACCACTGCTTCAAGTTGCCCTCCTCGTCGTACCTGCGACCTGGAATCATCACTTCGCTTATAAGAGTGTGTCGAATGGGCTGGTCTGTGTGCTCTAAGTAATAAGTGGTCCTGAATATTAGGCCAGAGGTTATGAGTTTCTAGGAAGGTAGTCGTTTCTAGGTAGTAGAGCCACGTTGATGCGAATACGGTTGGGCCGGCCCGACCGACGCGGTACTACCCTCGCACAGAGTACCAACGTAAAATGTTTCGTTTCGTTGGTGACCAGAGGCCCAATGATACAGAAGCATCACTAGGCCGCCATAGTGTGGTCGCCATTTTTGCACTGTCTGCATTCTCAATGAGTATGGTGACTATTACTCTTGGATTCTGCTTATGCTTTCCATCAGGTAGAGTAGAGTCAACTTGGCAAACCATACGGAAAAAATAATTAGTTTATTGCCACTCAGGACAATATTAAATAAATAATAATAAATAAATATTTTGGACATCTAACACACAACGCCATCTAGTCCCAAACTAAGTAGAGCTTGTACTATGGGTACTAGATAACTGATATTAATACATAAACACTTTTTTTTTACATACTATACATAGAAAACACCCAAACTCCGAAACAAATATTTGTAGATCATACAAACATTTGGTCCGACCCAGGATTCGAACCCGAGACCTCTTGGACAGCAGTCGCGTACGCTACCACTGCGCCACCGAGGCAGTCAATATATACTGTATGATGATCACGGTGATTGTTTCTTGTATCAGTGTGTTTATCACCAATTTGGTTATCATACAGTCTTTGCCCAGTTTCCGTTTGTGTAGTGTGTCATGAGTGAAGATATTATTAATACGTTACCCTGATCGTCAAATCCATGTGTGACTTCATGTCCCATTATGGCACCAATAGATCCGTAGTTGATTGCTCTGAAATATATGGTTCACTTAATATGTTGGCGACCTGAATGTTACACAAATACTATTCAACTTATATGTGTTGCTACAAAAGATATTTCCAAATAAATAAATTATACTTATAAATGAATTATTTATTTTTTAAATAAAAAAAGTGTATGTGTATTTACGTACACGCGTTAGAAGATATACTTCTTTGGCGTAACAAGATAAAAATTTGAAAATCTGGAATGTTGACTATAGCTAACTTCAGGGTGTCGGTTTTTCCGGACGGTGTGCGCGCGCATCCTAATAATTTACTCTCATAACTTTCCCCTAACGCGCCAAAAGAAGTATAACTTCAAAAAAAGAATCCATGAATTAATGAGAATCGTTACCAAAACGACGCTCATAGCCCAGTTGCACTCGGTGATTAGAAACAATCAGCGAGGGCAAACAACAACGGCGCGGTCAGTACCTGGATGGGTGACCGCTGGTGGCATGTTACCATGAGCGTCTCCGTGATTCGGAGGTCACGTTAAGCAGTCGGTCCCGGTTGTTATCATACGATAACAGTCGTGAAGCTTAGTTGGAGGCCTTCGGGCGGCTTAAAAACATTCAACGTTAAGATTTACGTAGACACAACGTATTCTTGTCAGTCCCCAACCCGCACTTGGCCAGCGTGGGGACGTATGGCCTTAACCCTCTCCTGAGAGGAGACCCGAGCCCAGCAGTGGGACATTATGGGTTGTTGATTGATTGTTACCAAAACACTCACGTCTCTTTGATGGTTAAATAAAGAACCTCGGTATTTATATATTTATTTTAAACTTTTTGCAAAAAACCCACAAAAGCGAACTTAATGCCATAAGACATTCTCTGCCAGTTAACCTTTAAGTGATGTAGACATGTGATGATGTATACATATGTATATGTATAGTGTGTGGAGTGGTTTGGTACTAACTCGATGCCGTTCCCGTAGAAGGGTGGCTGCAGGATGCCGGCCGGGAACGTGACGGAGTTGAGCGTGGCCGAGTAGAACGCGTTAACCGTCGTCGCCGTCGCCACCCACCTGCACACGCAACAAAGTGCTCACGACCATTCACAACCAGGTTCCAATCCATTACCCACCTAGGAAGTCTATTTACTTCAGACCGTCACCATTATCGATAGCTTTTAACGGTCCAGTGCTGAACATAAGCCAAAGATGTTATTGGGTTTGTTTTAAGATTTCCTTCTCTTTGCAATGATGTTGTCCCCCTTAGTTTGCTGTTCAAATTCAACTCTTACGACACCCGTGCGATGAATAAGAGTATTGACATTCGTAATCCATCACCACACTTCAGAACACATTACGCCAATAGCGTTCTATTTTCAAATATAACATGTTGTGATTCGAAACGGATAGAGCACTTTAAAAAAATATGTAATTTAATCGTTTATCACTTGCATTTTAAACTTTTTTAAGTAGATGAGCTCGGCTTATGCTGACTAGACTAGCTCTGAGAAGAACCGAAAAAAATCACATGAAAGAGACTCCGACTAGGAGAAAAAAGAAATCGTGCTCAATTTTATGTAGGTTTTCTTGATTTTTCTCTTAAATTTTGCTGATTAGTTTTTATTTAAGTACAAGAAAGTATTTAGGAAATTCAGTATTTTAGGAAATAATAAATTACTTAAAATAAAAAAAAAACATCGTAATTTAAATTATCAACTAAAATAACTAAATATGTCTCTTTATTTTTGTTTGACAACATAAAATTACATAGAAATAGAAAAATAGAAATACTTCGTTCCAAAAAGAGAAATAGAAAGGTATTATACACTACTGACTGTCGCGCCTGCGCACGTCTTATTTAACGGTTTTATTCCACGCACGTTTTTCCACGGATTTTTTCTTATGGTTTTACTATCACATTTTTTTCAGTTCGGTCGCGCAGTAAAATCCCTATCCCCTCCAAGCCTGCCGTAAGGAACTTCGTTCCAATAACCATCGACCCTGGACCCGCTTCTAACTACCATTTTACTATATCCTAATTAAACCATCTTAAAAAAACATTACATGATCAGGGTCCCTATAAAATAAAGAACTCAAAATTTGAAATTTCGGATAGTATTAAATCAAGAAAGAATGTCAATTATGTCACTTCTCGTAATATTATTTCTCTAACTGAGCTTAACTTTACCTGTTCCTATCCGGTTTCTCTCTGAGAGACTCCAAAGACTTCTTAACGGCAGCTGACGTTAATATCAGATACGTTTCGAACAAGTTCCCTTCGACGACAGATGCCTGGAATATATATAAACGTATTTTAGAGGATAATTAAAAGCGCAAAGACTAAGACTAAGACTCCATGTCTGAATGAAGTCTATGCCAGAAATACTTCAACTTACATGTTTATAATGCTTATCCAGCTGTTCATGTGTAAGTAACCATGATGGGAAGCCCACGAAGTTCCGGATAGCCTTAAGTTTATTCAGGGTCTTCAGCCTGGTGCTGGAGTCCATCCAGTCTAACTCTTGAACTGCCTCAGCGAAAGCTGAGCGAACGTCTTCTATCATTTCTATTGCCTGAAATTGAACTTTGTGGATTATTTTATTTGGAGGATTTATGGTTTTGGGATTCTATTTTCTGTACAGCCTGTTCTAATTAGAGGCCTACAGTTCTGATTTACTTTAAGACTGACACTTAAGTTTTTTCCGGGAATTTCCCGAGTCTCATCATAACTGTGTGTTCGTGAATCATTGCTTTTGATTCTGTTGTACAAGAGTCACAGTAGTGTGCATGTGGAAGGGGTGAGACTCGTAAAAGACACACACACAAGTGTCACCACCACTATTCATTTCATGATTGTCATAAGAGCAGACTAAGGGAGAAAACAACTTAAGACTTGTAAAGAGAAGGAAAACCTGACCCAAACCCTATGCCAACTCATCTGGCCAGCGAGGAAATGTTGGCCAAAATCTTCTTCCTAAAGAGAGGTCGATGTAGAGTAGTGGACTATTACGTATGTTGATTGCGGATACTATGAAGTCAATAGTGACCTTCTGCCTCGAGGTGGAGTCGAAGTGCGTCTTGACATAGAGGTAGCTGAGCGCGACGCCAAAGTTGGCGTTGACGTTGGCGGTGCAGCTCTTCCAGCGTGGTGTACGCTGCTGCAGGCCGAACACGGCGCGCGAGAACTCGAAACCCAACTCGCGGAACGCGCCCAGCGTCATCGGCGCCATCGTCGAGAACACGCTCCACCACAGGAACCGCTCTGGGACAACATGTTACATCTTCTCATTAAGGAAGTTTTTTTTTGTTAATAATATCACGAGGGACATGACTTAATTCCTATGCCCGAAATCCAGATAGTTGGTGTTTCTTGGTAGAAACCTTCATTTGGCGATTGGTTGGTTGATTTATGTCGCGAGGGAATCTACAAACATACGTGATACGGTCAGAAACAATTTTCGGATCACATGAAATATTGCGACATGTGGTATTCGAATCAAGAACACTCATCGGAGCAGGAAGTTGCGAGATGTACCCTTAAACCACTATGCCTTTGGTACAGTCAAAAAATGATTAGATGAAGTTAATCTACTAGTTAATCACTAATTCGGCAATACTACCACAAAAAAGCATACACTTAATAGCTACGTATACAAACAACAGCAAAAATGCTGTCTGAAATCAAAAGTAACTGATGTCATGGTAGAAACTCGATTACACTCATGAAAAGATGTAATGTATCGTGCCGAATCGATTTCATGTAATACGTCGCTTTAATATTTTAGGCTATGGCTTGAAGTTTGAGCTGATTTGCTTCATGTCACTGTATCTACAGACTAGGTTCAAAACCTAGCTCGGCCATGTTGAATTCGGACGAATGGCCCTATTGTAGCTTGGAAAACTATTGAATTAGATTCAAATTATTGAATATTAGCGTCTCCGACTTATCGCTTATGTGTTGACGCGCGGGCGTATTGATGTTGTGAACTAAAACTGTTGTGTATGGACATTGATTAAAGACTAACTCCCGTGAGTGTGAACCCCACATGAGACATCACGTTGTTTGAACACTATTTATGGCAGGTTGGCAAGTATGATTGGCTCTAAATCTATACTGCGCAGTTGAAATAGTTCTTCATTACATTTTGTTTCTAATCCCTATTCTTTTGAGTGAGTAACATTGTGCGGGTAATTGTGTTCATCGTTGACCGTTGGATATTACTAATTAACTTAATATATCAATACACAATCAAGTTTACTGTTGAATATTGGAACCCCCAATCGTGTCTCATAAGCAAAGATATGTATCAAGTCTAAGATGCCCAATATCCATACAAATGTGCATTACTTACCGATGATCACTGGTTTGGTGTCAGAGAGCAGGATAGACAACTTCTGTAGATAGGGCAGGTCCATGACGATCACTCGGTCTGCGTTCGGATGCAGTTCCACGCTCGTATTGGAGAATACCAGCTCCAAATAACGCTTCCAGTCATGCTACGTAACACGGAGGACAAATAATGAAGTATCCACTTTTGAAGGTATGTGACTAAATATGCAAAGAATTGAGGAAAGTGTTTGTCAACAGGAAAAATGAAACTTTACAAGTAGTGTTTGAAATAAAAAAGGTTATAGAATTTTCCATATTTTAACGGAATTGTGTAATAAGGAAGGATATACACTCGCCGCGAGGGGGTTCATACACCTATTATGGAAATGTAGCATGTAATAAAATCTGTACAAATATTTACCTCTTTCCACTGTACAGGCCCGCTACTTGATCCTTGTATAAGTTGCTGCACGCTGACTTCGTGGAACAGGTGGGTGCCACTACGCCTCACTTCAACTGGTGTCATTATCTGTTTTACAGTCAATATACTCTTTAGTTATAACAATTTCGAAGAAACTTCAAAGAAAAAGCTCAAAATCGTCAAATTTTATGCAACGAGAGGCCTATATCCAGTAGTGGACTGCGGTAAGCTGATGACAATAATAACGAAGAAACTCCAAACGTCAGAATAAGTTCCCTACCTTAGCCAGTTTTTTGCTAAAGTCAATGATGTCGTCAGCAAACTGTCCCGCGTCGGAAGTATTGTCCGCAATACTGATCATGGACTTGATGTATTTGTGGTACTGCTCCAACTCGTGGGAGAATTGCTCTGGTTGAAGGAGATAGCGGTCGCTGAATCCTGGCGACACTTGCTCGATCTGAAAGTGTTTTTGTTGCTTAATGTTAATGAATGCATTTTTTGCATATTGCATATTGGAGATTATTTTACTCTATACCATAAAGCCTTACTCTCTATTGTTGTCTCTGGTCCGGTGTAATTCTTCGTGTGTTCAAATTTACGTAAAAATATTATGTGCCAAATAAATGCTAAACAAGAATTTTGTAGTTTATATTTAACCATTAACAATAAAACTTGATTACATGCTATTGTTGCCAAACATTATGACTGACATATGCATAGGTTAATAAATTATATCCTCGGAAGGATCAAAGTTTACTCACAACGACACGGTTTCTACTGGTATTTCTGACATCTTCGGCGACCTGCACGCTAAGCAGCACATTGAGTCCAACTAATCTTCTTCCAAGACCGGCAACTTCTACCCATGAAAAGTTGGCAGTACTCTCCGTAGGTGGACGAGGCGGTAAACCTAGTCTTTGCAGAATACCTTCAATGGGTTTGATTCCGTCGACTTCTAGTTTTTCTATATAAAAAAAATAATGACAGTTGTAGATCAGCACATTACTATAATATATTTTCTCTAGAAATGCCTGTATTTATTTCAATAAAAAAAAAAATTGTTGCTATAATGTGTGTTGACCCATAGATTAAGAGTTTACATAAGATATAATCTAAATAACTGGACAAAAATTTCATGAACTAAAGATATTTTGATATTGTTAAGTTCAAAGGCATGAATCATTAGCGGTTTTCAAAATGCAGAAGTGTACAAAACATGTAATCAAAGTTGTGCCTACCAGTATTGACGCAAGTTCTATACAGCGACTTGGCTTTTATAACACTCTCCGGCAGCCCTTCATCACTTTTAGCTTCCAATAGTTCCCTGAGGTCCATGACCAACTGTTCCCTTAACCTGGCGAGTTGGTCCCAGGACGTCGCCCAATCTGGGACTGGGTTTTGCTTGATCCAGCCACCGCAGGCGAATTCGTAGAAATCGGTACATGGGTCGACGTCTTTGTTAAGAGCTTTGAGAATTCTGGAGGCTGGGGAAAAAGATATTACGATTTGATTTGGTTCAATAGTAGTGTCAGTAAAAGAATAGTAACAATATCCTAAAAATACAATTAAGACATGAAAAAATATCAAAAAGTTTAGAACAAGAATTCAGAAACACGATGAATAGCTTTTTTCGTTAGTTACCACTAACAGTTACTCATCGTGTTTCACTCAAAAAAACTTAATAATAATTGAAATATTTTAAGCAACAGTTATGTCTAAAAATCTGGTGCAGAATATAGATTTCAGTATCATTTAGTAAGTACAAAATATTCTTCTACTCTTGATTCCGTCCGTTTATTTTTTAAATGAAAAAGATAATGCTTATTTAATTTAAATAAAAATAACAATAAATCTTTATTTTCCCTATCACACAGAATATTTACAATATCTCCGTCTTAATTTAGGTATTACATATTTAATTAGTAAAACTGTGCAAGAGACTAGTATCTGTACTAGAAAGACCTGTATGCCAGATTTACCAGCCTCTCCAATTCTAGATAAATTACACACTTACGAGACTGAGTTGAGTAATAAGTAATTTTGAAAGTTCATCTATTATACTAGGTATTAAACAACCTGTCAAAACCGTGTCATGTCGTTTATGTAGAACCCAGGAGAGAAAGTGAGCAGGAAGCAATGGGAGATTTCAATATGAATACATAAGTTAGAGGTAGGCCGTGTTTATCATCATCAACAACCCATAATGTCCCACAGCTGGGCTCGGGTCCCCTCTCAGGAGAGGGTTAAGGCCAAATGTCCCCACGCTGACTAAGTGCGGGTTGGGCAGTGTTTATACTTAATTGTGAACTAGTTTCAATAACCAAACTGAACTCGGTACGATTATTAAGTCAACGTTAACAAGCGGTTTTGATTGTTACTCGGTAGTAATGGGAAATAAACGTAAGTAGTTTTTAAAGTGTTTGTGGAATATATGTATAGGTCTTAATTGCCTTTATAGCTTGTACTTAAATACAAGGCATTATTTTTTTCTTATAGAAGTGTTTTTCTTTAAATAACCAACTACGAATCGTTGCAATATTTATTTATTTTTATTGCATACATATAATAGCACGACACAGTTACAAAAAGTATAAATATAACAATCGGCGGTCTTATCGCTCACGGCGAATTCTTCCAGGCAATCTTAACACGGATATTATTTATTTTTCTATGTATCTATTTACAAAAAAAAGTATATATGTATTTATATCAGTTGTTTAGTTCCCATAATACAAGCTCTGCTTAGTTTGGGACTAGATGGCGTTGTGTGTTTGATGTCCGAAATATATATTTATTTATTTTAAATTTTAACGATATTTTACATACAAGTGACACATCATTACGTGAATATTTAAAAAGAACAATCAATAAAACATTCATACATATGTGTACATATATAAATACATACATAAATATACAAAAAATTAGAGGAAATAAATATTTACAATGACAAATAATAGTCCACTAGTTTTTTTAAAAATAGGCAAAGTTTTCACTTGTTCGATTTTCACATGCAAGTTGTTCCAAAGTCTTACAGATTGCTCAGTAAAAGACTACAATACTATCTTGATTTTATTCCTTTTGGAGCATACACCTATTTTTTTTCAAAATTTTACTTAATTATTTTTATTTTATTATTAGATTAAGCTTCAAACAAAGAAAGAAAACTGTTAAATATATATATGTAGAGATGACTTTCCCAAAATATGGTTAGGGCGCTAGGGAAAAACAGGCCTGCTCGAAGTGATGCCTCAGTTGTTTTAACGCAACTACGGAAATGCCAAAAGGAAGGGTAATTACCTACCCAGTCCTACTATTTTGTCAGTATGTATATGTTGGTATTTTTTACCGTAGCAAATAAATTCAAAAACCGATTGTAATGACTGAGGTGTTAAAGAATCCGAAAAGACACTAAAATACTTTAATTATGCTCTGCCAAACTAACACTACTCTGCCTGATGGAAAACATAAGCAGAATCCAAAAGTGGTGGTTACCATACTCATTGCGAATGCTGACAAAGCAACAATGTAGCATGGTGACCCACACCACGGCGGCCTAGTGATGTTTCTGCATCATTAGGCTGTACATAGTCAGATTTTAGTTTTTACGGGAGTAACACCCCATCCTCAAACCCCCTGTAATTCTGGTTCTAAAAAGTCGGCAAAGCATTTCTAATTAGTGATTTGCATTTATCCATAGGTAGTAGACGTCATCAGGTGACCCGCCTCCACCTCTCGTATGTAACACATAAAAAATCTCTTTCTTAAGAAAACGATGACCTAAATACCCACTACAAAACCGGTTTTTATATTACCATAACCGTTGAAACACATGACATCAATTAAAAATCATCATCAATAATTTTAATTACTAACATATTCCATCAATCACAAATCTCCATAAAAGAAGGAAATATTATGATACATTTACTAAGCCACGGGTTGCAATAACACGCGTAGAAAATATTGTAATGTCGTACTAATTGAGGGTGTGCTACGTATATTTTTAATAACTACGCAAAAATGTATTGCGTTGCGTGTAAAGGAACGTAAAACATAAGGCCGTTTCATATTGGCTTTTGTTGTCAGTCATGACCAGGCCGAATGTTTTGCTGTTGGAATGATAAAGTGTCTAAACATTCTATGAAGAAATATAAAGTATTTCACTAATCGACTTCTTTTTTTTTTACAAAAAGACAACACTCGCATTAGGAATATACATCCTTCGCGCGGGGGACTTTACAAATATACAAAAACGGACACAAAGAACATCCAACAGAGACAACAATTTGTGGATCACACAAGGGCAAGCGGCAGGAAGGGTTCCGTACCATTATTTATACATTTCAAACTTCTACCTGTTGCCATTATCAATATCGAGCAAAAAAATCACATTTGTTGCATGGGAGCCCCCTTAATTATTTATTTTATTATGTGTTTTTATTATTTGCTATAACAGCAACAGAAATACATCATCTCTGAAAATTTCAACTGTCTAAACATCACGGCTCAAAGATACAGTCTGGTGACAGACGGACAGTGAAGTCTTAGTATAATTGAAATGTTTTACTCTTTGGGTAAGGAACCCTAAAAATTCCCACATTATGTTTCCGTACTAACTAGATTACCTGCTGTCGGTTTTGCAGTAGGTAGCTGTCAGTGTGACTAAACCTTACAGTATATCAGTGAAAAGATCTGACGCAATGAATTGGCGTACTTCATCACTTTATAGATCACACGTGGAATACAAAATGTATTTACCTGACTTGTTATAGATACTATTATGTTAATTTATGTTTAGTACCTACACATACACACACACACTTCACTTCTAGTGTACAATTTAGAGTTATGTGTTTTAATTCATAATGTGGTGAATGTATGATAACGTGTGACAAACAACAATACAAATAAACAAGAGACTTTTTCGTTACTTTGTTAAAATCTATGGCACATAAATTAATTTGAGATACTATTTTAAATACTTTTTAAATACCACCCAGTCGTGACTGGGTTTTTGCGCCTATTTGTATTTACATAGCAGCGGTAGTATATTCTATATATATATATAAAAGAGGACGGTGACTGACTAAGATACCCAAAGATCAACGCACAGTCCAAGCCCCAGAACCTAGAAACCTGAAATTGTACATGAATAAATAAATAAATAAATAAATACTTACGGACATTTTAACACACAACGCCATCTAGTCCCAAACTAAGCAGAGCTTGTACTATGGGTACTAGACAACTGATATTATTACATATAAATACGTTTTTTTTGTAAATGCATACATATTATACATAGAAAACACCCAAACACCGAAACAAATATTTACAGATCATACAAACATTTGGTCCGACCCAGGATTCGAACCCGAGACCTCATGGACAGCAGTCGCGTACACTACCACTGCGCCACCGAGGCAGTCTCTTTGATGAAGGTTCTTTATATAACGTGAGTGAATTCTGAGAAAGGAATTTTGAAAATGCCACCCCTAAGGGGGTAAAATAGGGGATGAAAATATCTAATTCTGGCTATATAATTTTATATGATATTGGTGTATGAAATAGCGCCTATTAGTATTAATGTCGCAGCGACGCGCTTTTGCGGCATATTGAGTATAAGCTTTTACCATTCAATGTTGCAATGATACTTTATTTAAGTAGATTTTAGGGCATTTTTAAATATGCATCACATAATTCAGGCATAAATAATTGTAGTAATTAGTAATTTAAATATTTATTTCACTTTTCGTTCGGTACATTAGTTTCTTTAATAAAACATGATCCTAAAATTTCAAAACAATCGGTTAAATAGACAAAATTTTAAAGCGTGAATCTGCTATACGGGTCTTAAGTGTATCTACATTCATGAACACCGTCCCCGTGCTATCCGATTCCTTTCCAAGAATCAGGAGGCAAAATACAAACTCACATTTTTAAAATAAAATAAGATTTTATCACCCATTCTATCTCCTAACTATCATCTTCTATTCTACGATAAAATATCAAACCAATAGTTATCACCAACATACCATGGTGCAATTATGGCATTATGTTAATCAATCGGCCAGTAGTACTTAATACATATGTAATTTCCAGTGCTTGTGAACATTTTTCTCTTTTATAGCGTAATATTTTCGACACGTGGTATTTATACAGTGATATACAGATTGTAATTAATGGAGTGGTCGTTGGAGTAATTGCCACTTGAATATGGAATTAATAATTAATACGACATCATCTGTGACTGCCTCTGTGGCTCCGTAGTAGCATATGCGAGTGCTATATTTGAGGTATTATGGGCTTCCGGTATCCTCACTCACTCGATGAAACACAGCGCAATACCGGTTTTCTGTAAGGCCGTGATGTCACTCCGTACCAGCCGGCCCATTAATACCGAAGCGTGACTCTCCCATGAAGCGTAATAACTAATAAATCCTAATATAGCGAAGCTCTCTTGAAGTATACAAGCAAGTCAAGCCTATCTATTCTTGGATGTCGTCACAAACACACATATTCTTTATCTTCGTCATCTTTATACCTCATCACGAGCCATCCTTCTGTTGATATGCGGCACATCAGAGAAACCTATCTTGATAATTTTTTCAGCCGTTTTTCCTAGAGGAAACCTCTTCCGGGAGCCGAAACTCTCCTCCCCTTGCTTCTGGGGAAAAGACCTTAAGTTGGAGATGTCCATGGGTGGCGGTACTCACTTACCATCAGGTGAACCATGCACTCTTTTGCCTTTCCGATTTACGATAAAAAAGCATCACTAATGGATGGTAAACTTACCAGTTCCTACGCATTCTTCGCTTAGACATGGGTGGGGGCTTCTGTATTCAGTCAGCACGAGTACTGTAGTGTAGACGGCCAGCGCTATGAGAGATATGCCCAGTGCACCAATCAGCACCGACGAACATCGCACTGTACGTTGTCTGTGAACAAGACAGTCAGTTTAGAAAACCTTCGAAATCTTTCAGAGCCTTTCAAAGTTTGAGATTATGTTATTATTCATTAAAGCAACTCAACTCTTGAAGGAACTTAAAAAAAAACGAATGAATACACTAAACGAGAAAATCCGTTCGTGTAAATAAAAATATGGCAGTTAGGCAGCTCCAATTTTCATAATCAATACACGTGTTTCAAAACGACTTTTAAAAATATATATTTATAAATAGTTAACATTATCAAGCTTTTTTAAGTCTACGTGGTTTATCTTATTCTAAGTACATAATCATAACATTTCTTCAGTTTCGTCTGGCCGGTCCACCATTTTCTATAGTCAGCTATTTAGAATTTCTTGTAAGAAACACCCAACAGTAGACCGACACAGGAATCGAGCCCGAGACCTATTGATCTGCAGTCGCTTACGCTAACTGCTAGACCAACGAGGCAGCATACCAAATTACTGTAACGTAGATAAAGATATAAAATGTCTAGTAAAATGTTTTTAAATTGATAGATCAATGACATATCAACCGGATATCGTACCTACACCTAAACATTAATAGTGTGATAAGTAGTTCGATCACCTGGCCCAAAATAATATAGTATTGTAACCGTTCGAACTACAATAAAGTTTTATTGTAGTTCTAACGGTTATAATGATATATTTTTTTTGTGACAAATGAGGTATGGAACCGGTGGTAATTAACTTTAGGACTTCCCCTTTAAGGTCCTTGTTTAATCGCTGATGCGGTTATCGTACACGAATTTTTTCATAGCAGCCCGGAGCATAGAATATGGCGATGTTTCCTGCCCGTGCCTCGGAGAGCAAATTAAGCCATCGTTCCCGGGAAATCAATGCCCTTAAATATACTGGCAACTAGTTCAACCTTCGAGTTCAGTTCACTATCAGAGTTGTGGAGGTACGATTCTAGTGGCTCCGTGGCAAAACTGAAATTCGGGTATAAACAACTAATATTGGGAATAATAAAGGCTAGGAGATTTAGTCACCCTAACATGTATTACCAGTACCTCATCTCATAACATCTATATATCTATAGACTGGGCCTCGGTTGAAGCGATCATATTATATGGTTTTACCCTGCACAGTTCAAGGCGTCTGAATTAAAATAGTTCATGGATGGATTACCATTATAACACATTGCCTTAGAAAGCACATAGACCCATCGATTCTAAATGACATACGAATGTCATGGGAGTCTAAAGCCTTAAAAAGCTCTACAACAAGAACTGGAAGCCGACCCCAATCTAGTTTATGAAAATTTTCTTGGATTGTGCTCTTGCTTCCGATCACGTAGAGTAGAGTCAGTTTGGCAGACATATATATATATTAAGAAAAGATCGGAAGATAATTTTTTTCTTTAACTTACTACCCTATGCATTTGAATTATTCTAACATATTATATATTGCAGACGACATAACATCTCGCTGTAGGCGGTCACGGTTCGTTAGTCTCAGAGTTTCCATTTCTACCATGCTATCATGTCATTTGATATGCGTGATTGTCTCTTGCACAACAGTTTTCTTCTTTTAAGATTATTAACTGTAGAAGGAACATTATACATTTTATCCGACATTTTTTTTTCTAACTACAACGATTACTTTTTCCATTACTATACACTCAGGAATATTCATATTTGTTTTTGTTGTTAAGGTAATCAGGCTGCTGGTAAACATACCTATTTCTAAAGATAATCGTACTCATCACTTAATATTTGTAGAATTCACAATCTTTGGTTTATCAGTAAGAATTATTTAGCTCTAGATATACAGGCCAGACAATAGTTTATAGGAACATGGACGTTAAGTATGGTATTACATTTCCAAGATACATGGTGTTTGGAACGACTAGCATCAGCTGTCTCGTCTCACATTCGGTGGTACATACACAGGAAAATTTAAAACCGTAAAACAAATGACATCAGTCTTTGCAAGCTATATCATATTGTAAGTCAATAGGTACAGGCACTCATGACAACCTGTTCGGTGAAAGTAATCCGTTACACGGTAATGTGCACAGGGAACGATTTTACAGTTGGACGACGCCAAATTATACATAATTATGTACTATTATTTATTATTATTTTTATATTGTATCTGCATCAATCTATATAAATTCGTTGAATGATCGCATAAACTCAAATTGCGATATTCTTTTTCCCTTCACGTAATTTATTTTTTGTTTATACACATTGATTAGTTTTTGTAACCTTTTGAGCTTTGTTCTAAATTTAAACAATAGGTAAGTATTACAGTGCATCTTATTTATTTATAACATACAAACAGGGATTTTTCTACATGTTGCGAATCTTGAAAAAAAGTATTGTAATATTCCTATTTGATTTATGCAACTTCGTCTGCGTCTCTTTTGAATGATGCTCAGCTCCTATTGGTCTAAGCGTGATTTTAACTATTCTGATAACATACAATACATACAATTACGCCTTTTTCCCAGAGGGGTAGGCAGAGACAATTGATCTTCACTTACTACGGCCCTGACATACTTCTTTTGCTTCGTCCATATCGATCAATCGTTGAATGAATGCTCGTAGGTTTCTGGTGCTCTTCACATTACCCTTTTTCAGAAGATCACCAATTTGATCGATAAATGTTCGCCGTGGACGACCTCTTCCGACACTTCCACACACATTCGCTCTGTGAATTCCTTTCGTGAGTTTTCTATCATCCATCCTCTCTAAATGGCCAAACCATCGCCCTTTTCAATCCTTGTAACTACGTCTTGTTTCAATTCACAACGTTCTCTTATAACTACATTCCTGACTCTGTCACAAATTTTCACATCACAAATACTTCTTAGGGACCGCATCTCCACAGCATTTATTCTACTTTCGTGCTTTTTTCACTACCATACATAAGGGTATGATAATACGCACACATTAAAAAATGTGAGCAACAACATGACACGAGAGTTTTGAATGAACAAAGACTTTCAAACACTGAATAACATTGCTAACTGAATCTATATTTTGCAGTAAATAAAATGATTCGTGTTATTTGGAAACCAAAAAAAATCTAAAGAGGATACTAAATTATATTAAATGCTTTTAGATTTCATAGGTTTTCATCAGATAATCAGAAAAGTCAGCGTTAAGTAGCTATGTGCATTATCTAAATCAATATATTTTGGAGTGATTTATGATAAAATCATTTTTGTGAACTCCTCAATATACTTTGTAGGCGCGCAGCTTATAATGTGTATATGACTTTTAAAATTAATCGTGGACTTACATCGAGACCTATATTTGAAAACGATAAGTGAAAGCAAATAAGATTTTAATGAAAATATTTGGGACAATGTTTATTTTACACAATACGCTCAGGAGTAGAACAGAAGGATTGTTTGGAAACATTTATTCTTTGTGGTTATCAAATGTATATGACAATAATAGTAATGTATGAAATATTATTTATTTTATACTTTGCCTAGGTATTCTATACAATGCCTAATGCGCTATCAAAGCAATCCACTCAAACTTATCTAATGCAAAGATTCAACCACAACACAGGTGATCTGCAATGGTCACTGTTCTAACCTAACCTAAACCTAGATGATTTGTTATAGGTATTATTAGTAGATCTTGTTATAAGGGTTATAAGTAGTTACAAAAAATTAATAAATACAGACTAAAACCAATAATTTTTACACATTATTTCATACATTGCCTGGACGCCCTAGGTATGATATACATATATTGCTTGTATTGTATAGGATACCTGATTCATACAGATTGCCGGTCAGATGTCGTTTACAAGAAGTGTAAAAATGGGGCACGTATATTAAAAGTGAACTTTGGAGTAAATTAAGCATAGGAATATATTATGTATTAAAACTTACTAGGACATTAATGGTGTAGGATACAAAATCAGATGGGTGACCTGATGGTTGACCACCGCCCATGCACATAACTAAAGAGTCACAGTTCTAATCTTATTCTCATAGCTTTTAACGATGTACCGCTAGAGTTAGACCTTTCCTTGGGCAATAGTTTTTTTTTGATTATAGCAATAGGTTAGGTGGTTGGGTGTGATGGTGGGTTAGGGCTCTCATAATCTCACTCATTAACAATGATTTTCCGTAATTTCATAGTATCAATCTTATTGACCATTTGTGCCTAATCCTGTCTCTCCTGTACTTTTTTAAAATTTTAATAAGAATAGGCATTTTTTATTTAATATAGAAGATAACAGAACAGATAACTCATCTGATGGTAAGAACATACCGCCGTTCACGGTCACCTGCAATTCCAGATTCACAAGTGAGTAGCCGACCTTTGTGAATATTGTTTTGAAGGATCAAAGGTATAATTCGGTGGCGAATCATATCTTTCCAAGAATATGCTTTTAGCGTAAAAGTTTATCGTACTGGAAGATCATAAAATATTGCTTGATTTTAATCGCAAATACCTGCACATATTACCAATTTTTTTCTTACGTGTATATCAAGTACTAAATCATTGTAGAATATTTACGGCTTTTGTATGTCGATGTCGGAAAAGGACGTTGACATCGCAATGGTAATAATATAACGGGGCTTTATCCTCATGTTATGCATTCTACCCATGTAAGTCAGGCACCGCAATATGTATTATGAGCGACGGGTTGAAAAGCGAACTTAACACGGGCTAATACGTGACAGACTCTGTAGTCTGCCAATCGTGGATGTCAAAGAGTACGATAAGTATCTTTAATATGTAACTTGGGAGATCGTTTTTTGTTTTTCATCCACAATTTTTATATACTTCAAAAATAATTTCATCACGACGATTTGAAAAATACATGCCATTGGCAGAAATAGCTGATATTATTTAGCTGGTTGCCATCTCAACAAAAGAAGAAAAGAAAGATGTACATTAAATAAATATAAGTCCGAACGTTGGCGGTATTTATGCACAAATTTGTCATCAGAAACTGGAAATCCCATAACGCTTATACTCCTTTCTTTCAATCACATTTGGATAAGCTGTATCCTCAGTTTGTTCCTTTACATTTCAAATGTATTTAAAGCCATTTTATCTAAGAATACTTTTATAACGAAAAAAGGTCTAATTAAGCTGAATAAAAACAAGGGACACCCAATATCCTTTTCTTTAAATTAAATAAAATTTACATGAAACTAAATGCAATGAAGCACCACCGTTCCCACATTGTAAGTTTTACGACATTATATAAATAGTTCTAACAAGGAATAAATAGCGGTGTTTACGAACGCTTTTAAACAAAAACATGAAAGAAGTAAGAAAAATCAGCCGGTAGATATAAATACTTACTTAAGCCTATGAAAGTAGAAAAATATTATATAAAACCACAGATTTTTAAGAATTATATATATGTATAAGCAATAAGTCTGTTAAGAGTGCCAAAGATAATAACAGGACATGTCATGATGTATCTGATGTGTTAGATGATAAGGACCCTCCGGTAATGTGTTCCATTGTTTTAGGACAATGAACGAAATTTGGACAAGTGGACATGAAACGTTTATAAAAGTTAAGATCAGTTCTTTTGAGATTTCCCTTTATAAAACATTTTTGTTTCAGCATTGTCTATTAATTTTAATGAATAGTAATAGTGTTTATTATTCCTTTTTTAGAGCGTATTAACAATTCTGCAAACCATAAAAAAGCGTTTCCAGACAAATCCAATGATTATCATAATTCGATTTGTCTTGTTAAATACATATCCTAACGCCTATATATAGTGGGGATAGACGGGGTTATTTACAAATATTTTGGCACTTGAATTTAGAAAAAGGGACATTGGCATAAAAGTTGGTAAATTGGAATACTATTGTACTAGCCAAACTGTTATACGGAGAGATTTCGGAATGTTATCTGTAGCTTTAGTGGATTAAGTAGAATTGTCTGTTGCCAAAAAGTGTGACCGCATAACCTTAAACCTCTTATTGCAGTTATATTACCCAATTTTTACTTGAAAGTTATTCGGTATAAGCAGAAATATTATCAACACAGTCATAAAATTGCGGTAGATTGTCTGATAAAAATGACTTTCGTCGTAAATTGTATGAATCTTCTAAAACAATGCTTGGTATTCCCAAGCATACTGACACACTGTAAAGCTATACTTTTTCCGCTTATATATTTCGCTGCAACGTCTGTGTATCCACTTTGCATATTTCGTGATTCACTTGTATAAGACAGGTGGTTATTATATATATATCGCATAATGATGAGAGTGTGGTAGGAAGTGATTCCAGTGCTCTGAGATTCGATTCCAGTGACCGTCTGCTCCACTTATAGGTAAGCGATTCAGGTCTGAGCTATTGCATTCACATTTAATTTCGAAAAGGCATTTTTATTTAAATGTAAAGAGGACAAATATATAGTCGGGTCAGCTGATAGCAAGGGATTACCATTGTTCGAGGAAATTTGCAACTTAAGAATCAATGACAAAATTCCTTAAGACCACATAACAATATATGTGCAGAAGTATACAAAAGTATTGGTTCAACAATATAAAAAAAATATATACAAATATTTCGCTATGGTGTAAAATTGTAAAAAATCAAGCAAGAAACACACAGTCAATTAAATTAGAAATAATGCCAACTTCCAAAACTCTCATCAATCTCAATTTTACTTTACATAACTTAATATTACGCTACAGAAACCCTTTAATAAAAAACTGTAAGGAAATGCAATATGAACAATGATTACGTTACATGCAACCATAAAGAAACATGCAATATAATCGTGATTTCAATATTAGCCTTTAATGATTTTACAATACTAATTCTTTTGGAGAAGATTTACAAAGCGAATAGAGACGTCAACGTATTAAGGTGACCGATTGACACGGTACAGTTTCCATTGAAGCATTGTATACGTTATGCGATTAGCATAAGTAAGTAGTATTTGCGATGGATAAAACAAAGATGTGTGATACTTTCTATTGGTGAAAAATTGGTTCCGACATCCCCAACTTAACAATTGGATGGTTGTTGATTCAACTGGTAACAATGTACAGTTAACCTGGATATGGAGTTTATTTGGATATGTGAATGAGTATTTTTTTTTTGTCGGAGGATAACAGGACTCTTAGTAATTAAAGTTTCATCTGCCCGTTCGTATTCAGAATTGGGAACGGCGGAAGTAAGTACATGGCATCAAAGAGGGATGTGGCCATTAATTGAAGAGACCAAATTACTTTGCAGGGCATTCTATTTCTGTATACATTGACCAATATTAAATCTTTTTAAGTCAAATTTTTGGGAAGAAAGACCGCCAGTGGCCTCATTAACTCTGTGAGACGCAACAAAAGAATTAACACTGGTTTTTTGTGAGGTCGCGTTAATGTTTTCTATGATATGTTAAAGGATACACATGAAATCCCATATCCTACTCATTTTATAGGTGAATAAACAAAATTGTCAGCATAAACTGATTTTGTTACTCTTTCACAGAAAAACTAACGAATTAATATGAAACTTTGAAGTAATATATAGCATATAGATCAGAATAATACATATATACAAATTTTTACCGCGATATCCGATATGCTGAGCCAAACAGAGCCACGGGCAAGTTTTTTATTCGAATGATATCATTGAAAGTAATTTCACAATACGTCGTAATAGTTATTTATATCTTAAATAGAGTGCTGTAATGTTATATTGAACAAAAACATATTAAAAGGATTTGTTTTCGTTCGAGACGTTACCCAATCAATTTTAAATATGATCGTTTTTTGTACATAAAAATATACACACAAGATTCGCCAACAACAATTATTATTGATTGATTAAAACAAAACTCGATTGTGGTAAAAATGATAAGCAAAAACATGTAAGTTGTGAGTAGGTATATTCGTGGTGAATATTTTAAACTTTTCATTTCGTTGCTACTAACAAGCGTGTTTTGATGTAATAATATATTTCGTACTTATGCTTTTACTTCATATGTTTGGTAGATATTAGACTTATAAGGGATCTATTATGGACATACAAGTCGAATAAAATACCTAAATATGTACGATTTGTGATAAAAGAGAGTGATTGTGTGTAATATTTGTAATAAACACATCTCAAAGTATTGTTATGAATTAGCTCTTGACCGCGGATTCCGACGGTAAAAAGTAGTCTGTGTGTTATTCAGATATATGAGTTATATTATTATAAAGTTTTTTATAAATCTGTTCCATAGTTTGCCTGAAAGAGTTACATACATTTATCCAAACAAACATTCGCATTTAGGTATAATATATATAGAATTTATTTCATAAATAAATATTGGGGAAATGTACACCAATGCCATACTTCGTATTGATTTAGTTCCTAGATCAACTTTATCTAACTTAACAAATCGTATCGAACATGATTTGCTTCCGTAACATGTAAGTTACAGGTTACAGACCTATCTCAGTATCTAAATCAAGTTCCTAACAATTTAATTAAGATTACACACGGTGATATCAAGCTGAACTTGTTTAATTGGATAACTTTAAACAATGTGTTGTGCGATGTCCGGTGATAACATTAAAGTATGTAATGTGCTAAACCGACATGCCTTTGACTTGTACGCTTGAAATCTGCTAAAAGCGTCAGTCGTTGGTTCTGCACTGCTCTTTGATCATACAACATACTTTTTTTACGATTTAGAAGTTGAAAGGAGTAGACGGCTCACCTCATGAGATTTAAATACCAAAACCCATAGACATCTGGAACTCGTAATCAAAATTCTCCCTAGAATCCAAAAAATCCTTCCTAAACAATATAAGAACATAAAAATTATCGGTTGACCAAAATTTCTTGTCTATTTCCCTAGCGGTTTAGACGTAATAAGTCAGTCAATCAGAGTCCATTATTTTAGACATATAGATGGATAAATTATCCTGTACTTGGGATAGCATGTTAAGCCGTCGGTCCCGGTTGTCATAAACATGTATGGCAATCATTCACAAACACATACTCAAATATACTGACAGCTAGTTCAGCATTCGAATTCAGTTCACTCTCAGTATTACGCAGGTCCGATGCCGTCCTTCCGTGGAAAAACTGATATTCAGATTAAACCGGCTGAACTAGTTGCCAATCCCAAATAATCTTGGGAATAATAAAGGCGAGGAAGATGAAGTATAGATTGACAAATTATTTTAGTTTCATAGACTGAGATAGATCTACGATCCACGTTTCAAAATACTGAGCATGTACTAAGTTATCTCAATTATCAAAACATATCTTTACTTCATTAACAGTAAATAATTTCCACCAAGAAAATAGAATGCATTTCGCTGGGACTTTCACGGCCAGCAATCCCTTTCACTGTCAGTACCAAAGTGTAACGATCTGTTAGTTATTACCTAGCAATAAAAAAATACTTAGACACAACTCTGTTATACGTTGGGATAACATTGTATGGAGTAAAATATTTCGATAATGTATGTACGCATAAGAGCGAGGAAGCGACATTTCTGCATATTTAGAGCAGAGTGATACTTACTTAACTCACACAGATTGTCCGTATGGTGGCGGATTAAGAATACGCACCGTCACCACTTGTATTCATACCAAAATACGCAGGAAAACATCACTACAGCAGCTCAGCTGCTAGGAGAAAAAAAATGCTGTTGGTGATACTAAGGTCTCACAGGAAACCATTACCAAGCAAGTGTCACCGAGTGAGTGACGTAATCGAAGCCTGGACTTTGGTTCTTCCTGTAGTTTTGGAAGTACCAAGATTGCGACTCTGCAGTGCACAGATTGTGTGAGCAGTAGTCACTTACTGGTTATCAGGTAAGTCTGTTCTCTCTGTCTGTTCATATGTGCCTCATTCCAAACAAATAAAAACGATTTTACATCGTTACTCTCACAGTTCCATCACAATATCCAACGCTCACTTCTGGGATTGCTGCGATTTAGTCCCGGTCGAACAAGCTCAAGACAGGGCGGAGTGGTGATGCGCTGTGGAAGCCCTCTCCCCCATCTAAGGGACATAGGACCTTAAGTCACGTCACTCTCAGAATTAACAGGAACTTAACAACATACAAGCTAAAAGGGTCAAATAGTTTCGACTTAGCAAAGAAATATATATTTGCTTAAAAATCATAACCCTCTCTCTGATACAGTCGGGTAATTACCACAAACACAATATTATCTTTCGTAATCGACACTTCTTGGTCCATAATTATATAAAAGAAAGAACAAGACCTACTTACAGACGTAAGAACTAGGCTAGAGCTGACTACAAAAAAAGGAAAATTACAATACAATTGTCTGTTAGCAAACATATATCTTTCTGACGATTAGATGAATATCTTATACCTGTTACGATCGTAATGAGTATCGGCAATAATGTTTAATTTTTTATAAATTTAATAAAATCATTTTTTTATTGTGCTAAGATCGTTAATTATAAAAAAAACATAAAAATGTTAAGCAAGTAGAAGTGAATTAGAAGGTAGTAATCTACGAATTTTGGTGAAAATTACTGAAATTGTTGTGATATATTAAACCAGAAACAAACACACGAATATACCACAACACACGAATATTGTAGGGACAAATAGACGTCATATAGCGCATGCATAAAACTTTCAGTAACTACATATTAAACCGAACGGATCAAGAGACAGTTACTTCCTTACCTTAGTGAGTTCTCAGTACAGTACTGACTGAATGAAATAAAGATCTGAGTGGACTCAGTTCAATGCCACGAAAACCAGTGCCGCGCCGTTAATGTTATTAAACCGAATCACGTCCGAGGCTTTCCATTGTCAGGGTGAAGTTTAAGGCACGAGATGTACAGGTTGAATAACTGTATAGCTAGTAGATAGATAGAAAACTCTTTATTTGCGCACCATATAGTTAACTAAGAGAATACATTTGTCCGATATGTGGTGTACAAAGGGCGGCCTTATTGCCAAAAACAATTTCCATAGCAACCTTATGTAAATTATTGCTATGAATCACATTTCAGGGTACCTAAATGTAAGATCTTGAAAGAATTAATTATTTAAACCTATCTAGTAGAATGTATAGTTTAAAAGTGTATAGCGCTGAATATTTTGATACACAGTTTTAAAAGTTATTGAATTTCTTAGAATGCCATTATGTCATAATAAAAATATTATATAGTCGTTTTAAATGCTCATAAATATCTAAAAATTAATCAAAACAATAATTGATAAGTGTTTCTTAACGTTTGCATACCTATTTAAAAATGCTTTATATACTTTTTCTTCATATAACCACAATGATTTATAAGGAAGAACACTTTTATTTCAAGTTATTCTTATAAAATCGACGCTATTCGTGTTACCATTAAATTCGTATCCACATAATATTTAAAAGTAAAAATCAATAAAATAAAAATCGCTCGCGTCTACAACTTAGACATACCGCAACGTGTGTGCGATAGCTTGCGGATCAAGGCGTATGATCACATCCATAATAGCTCCTAATAGGGATGCCACTTTCGCTGTTAATCGTCGTGTGTGCCAAGTAATAGACTTTCGACTGGCTCGACAAATATTACGCACGGTTTAACGACATCGTTATGAATTTTAATGGTCTGTAAACAAAAAGTTCAACTGTAATTAATTAAGCACACTAATTGTTAGTTTTGAAGCGGGTTTAAATAACATATAACTATATGACTAAAATTATAAATGCGAAGGTTTGTGAGAATATATGGTTCACGCAAAAATGGCTAAACGGATCTGGCTGGAATTTGGCACAGATATAGATAATAGTCGATAATAGTACATAGGATTCTTTTATCCCGATAAATGCGCTAATGCCGTGGCATGACCAAAGCACAGCAACAACCGCAGGTAACATCGTAGGGCGCAGCTAGTATGAAACAATCGTTTAAAAAGTTATAATATCCAATAGAACCCGGAGAGCCACTCTTCGGCATGAATGGGCCGGCTCGACCGGAGTGATACCACTGCCTCACAGAAAACCGGTAAACAGCGCTTTCGCTGTGTTTCACCGAGTGAGTGAGGATACCGGAGGTCCATATCCCAATCCCTCCTCCATCCCCATCCCCCAAAGGCCGGCAACGTACTTGTGACGCCTCTGGTGTTGCAGATGTCCATGGGCGGCGGTAATCGCTTACCATCAGGCGATACGTATTCTCGTCTGCCCGCGATTACATAAAAAAAGATATAGTACTACTAGATCACAGGTATCTATCGCTTTTCTAAGAACTGACAATTTGTTTGTGTCTCTTTTTGGAATCTGGGGAATATGCAATCGTCATATGCCTAGCCTTTATTAGTGCCAATATAATTTGCTAGTTACTATAGGGCACTGACTTCCCAATAATAATGTTATCCTATTTGTTCATAACAACGGGGACCGATTGCTTAACAAGTTCCCCGAGGTACGCGTGTAGAACACCGCCAAACTCCCATACTCCGGGCTGCAGAAAAACTCAATAATACTTTTGGCCCGACCTGAGAATTGAACCCGAGACCTGTTGAAAAGCAGTCGCATAGGCTACTATCCTACTAATAAAAAAGCAAACGAATTGGGGAATATACAATGTTCGTACTATCAAAATCAGAACTTCTTAGTAGTAATTTTTAACAAATAGGCTAAATATGGTAAATAATATAATCTAGAGAGACAGAAAGATCTAATACACAATTTCAATTCTTAGAACAATGTTTACAGGACATCCTTGCAATCATTTTAGTAGTAGATTTTCATAATGGTGGCTTTATATTTAACTATAATAGGCCTCTAACAGCAGCGAGCTAAAAACGCCTGTCGTCAGCGAAGCATAGATGTCAAGGTAAATAAAGCTATCGAATGCAGCGTCGCTTGAGATGTGCTGGGGATCTGCCATAAATTATAGCACACGAATTTCCTAATCCCTCTTACAGCTGGTCACATTTGTGTAACTCCTTTTTCTATTATGTGATGATGTATTACATCATTTCGATTTTGAAATCTAGAAATTATGTAATTAAAATAACTGCTCTAAAATATATTTTAGTAATAATACTTTATAATTAAATGTTTTTATTGAAACCAATACCCAATAAAATATTTTACATTTTCAAAAATTTTCAATAATCTCATAATGCCAAACACTTAAATAAGTGCATTAACAAAACAAAAAAAAAAGGCCAAGTCCGGGTCGAATTCGCGCACGAAGGGTTCTATATCATTATCTATAAAAAACGCATACAAACACGTTTGTTGTATGGGAGCCTATCAAATATTTTATTTCTATTTTTTTAGTGTTTTTTGTCATAGCGGCAACAGAAATACAATATTCGTGAAAATTTCAACTGTCGTAACTATGACGGTTCATGATACAGACTGGTGATAGACAGACAGTAATAGGGTCCCGTTTTATCTTTTGGATGCGGCACCCTAAAAACTAACTATGTAACTGTTAATAAATTTAACTTTTGCATTCAAATTTAATATAAGTATACTCGTATTCTGAACTGTGATGCACGAAACCTTGTCACATAATGCCCCGCTCCTTTAACCTAATTTCTCTCTGAATGTGTTACATATGAAGTTAGAAACATATAGTATAAGAAAACTTAAAATAATAGTTGCCCGACAAACTTCTAAATTAAAAAAAAACTGTATGCCTAATGATTTTTATAAACAACTACTTCCTTATCACACCTTGGATGCCTGCAACTGTTTTAGGTACCCGCCTATGATATGCTTGAATGTGTAAGGTGTCAATATAATTAGTACTCTTGATTGTCGGCACTTGGTTGTTAAATACATTCTCTTTTATTATACTATATAATGACCTTATGTATTTTCTACCTGACCAGTTCCGCTCTATGATATTATCAAAATCTATGGACTATGGTTATAAAATTTTCAGTGCACTGAAAGTACAAGTTTTTCAAGAATGCTAATTAAAGGGTTAATAAAAAAGAGTTATTCCTGATTTTGTGAGAGGGAGTGTACAGCAATATACTTTTGAGTTGAATCGCAATTGTTTGTCTACTTGTTTGCTCCCCCAGGTCATAATAAAAATAAAATAATTATGAAATAACTTTTCGGAAATAATAACCTTTAAGGAAACAGTGTTTGTTATGATTAACGTAGTCTGCGGTTAGACTTTTTGTGTGTGAATAATCGCATAAATGGGACTTCTAATGCTAATTTAGTGGCACAATTTATTGTTGTGGTTGGATGTGTCGGAAGTACGATTTACGATGTTAGGTTCAATGAAAAATTTTAAATTTTGGTATAATTGATTGTTTTTTTAATCATCCATTATTATTTTCATTTTACAACTTATAGGTTGCAAATGATTCCTTGCTATTGAATCTACTGGACAGAGTGATAACGTTTAGGGAATATATAAAAATCAATATTCTAATTTCACAAAATTTAATAAAATACTTTTTTAAACATGTCAGCAAAAGACTGAGCCAAATTATCTAATATTCAGACAATAAGTTCACAGATACATAAACAAAGCCTAGTGCATGGAAGGCGAGTCCTTGCTCGAGTTTTCTGACCTCCACTAACTAATAACCGGTCAAGAGCATGCACAAATTTGTTATATAATTGATAGTTATTTTAGTAACGCTATTAATCAATCACAATAAATTACCAAGAATGAAGTTTAAACGCAACAATACACATTAATCATTCGAGAAATAAAGATGCACTACACTTTGTTGGATGCCTAGTTCTGTCAATCTAGAGAAGATAATTATTCAATTATAAATAAGGGATAATTACACTATATTAGCATAATAAATGCCTGCCTTGTAAAGCAATGTAATAGGAATCACCATTTATAGTGCGTCTAAGTGACACGCTCGCAGATTTAATGTTTCTTACGTGGGCTCGGGTCTCCTCTCAGAAGAGGGTTAAAAGGCCATACGTCCCCACACTGGCCGAGTGCGGGTTGCCGTTGGATGCCGTCCTAGGCCACCAACTAAGCTTTACGACTGTTATCCTATGATAAAAACCGGAACCGACTGCTTAACGTGATCGAATCACGGAGACCAGTCATGATATCATGCCACCAGCGGTTACCCATCAGGGAACCGACCGCACCGTCGTTACTTACCCTTGGTGATTGTTTCGAATCACCGAATGCAACTGGGCTATAAGCGTCTCTTCTTTCTTGTCTAATTTCTTATTTCATTTGCTGCTAATTTGAGAGTATAGCTATAAGCGACAAATGCGCGTATTTTTTTTTTTTAGTAGAAACTGCCACGGTATCTAAACAGCACAGTGATATTTTAGACTCGAACCTACTGAATAACAGGACCGAAGCCTCAGGTGTAACCCAGAAAAAAACTTGAAAGTACGCATAGACATGACCATCTGAAGACTAAGGAAAATATGAGTTATAGAGGATTCTAGGAATAAACAGTACCCCTTATTAAAACAGTTATATAGGCACATTTGGAGCAGTAGAATTAGAACAAAGTCAAAGGAATAATAAATTATCAATAGCAATGTTAATTCCATTTTGCTGGTTGTCATTTAAGAATTCTAAATAATGTCATGTATTATTAGCCCTTACTTCCCGAAACGAGTTTATACTAAAGGGTCCTAGGGACAGGAAAACACAATTTACCTGATTAAAGCCATAAACAAAAGCTAATTTTCATTAAAGTAACATCAGAGATAAAATTTATTGCCAGACAATAAAAGGGATATTTAATGTTCGTCACGTAGCTTATGCAGCATAAATCATCTTCAATATTTCTTCATATATTCTTTAATGTCGTCGGCGGGTCTTACACATTGAATACGGAAGCGTTCGCATAAATTTAACGTTTTATAACAAAAGAGTAGAATATGAACGGTGAAGAGTTAATTATTGATGCAGAGGCTTTCTTTGTGCGGTAAATTATGGGCTGTGGTGAGCGGACGGGTGGTATTGCTGTTGTACAAGCTTACGCATACTTAATTGCTTATTGGAGACGCCTCGTCATTTGTTTGTCGATAGTTTGTAATTAAATGTTCATTTTCTTGTTGTTGTGTAGGAAACCCATTACCGCATTGTAGAGAGAGAATAGTGTTTTTATATAAAATCTGTAATTGTGTATATATACATATGTGCGATGATAATTGTATCCAGTTTATTGTAAAATGTAGTAAATATAACAAAAACACTTCTAACTTGCAGTACAACAATTTTTTTTTCTGTTCAATTCTATTTTACTATCATTATTAATTATCTATTTTTTTTTACCTACCTTTTTATTTTAACATAATTAATTAGGGCAGACACAATGTCTTTTGTTTCCAAACAGTTTAGATGCTTATAATAACTTCACACATCTTATAAACGACAGCTTGATCTCAAACTGGACAAAGCCTTTTTTTATGTGTGGAAACCCTCACAGGCCGTCACCGTCCGTGTGTCGGAATCGAACCAACTAAAACCACACGGTGTGCCACTCTGCGTCTGAGACGGGAGGGATCCGGGAACTGCTATTATTAACACATCCTGATTCTAAACTGGACTGAGCTAAATACATATTAGTATCGGTTTTATCTGTGTGGTAGTGGGTTCAAACGCTTTTGTGACCCACAAATTGCTGTTCGGAGCCTGGCTTGTCTTTAATAAGTGTATGTTTATAAGGAACCCGCATCGCAGGATTGATTCTTTTTATAGGGGTTGTCTATTTTTATAAAAAAGTGTGTTTGAAAATAAAACTAAGTGAGCAGTAATTTCTATATGCTAACAGGCAGAGTTCCGAGGCCCTTTCGTCACACGTCTACAAGTCATCAATATTGATCGATGACTTACATGTCTCATGAACCTATCACCGTAAGACAAAGCGAATTTCTTTTGTTCGAACCGTAATTATTGCCATGTGAATGATGGTGTTTACTTGTCAGGAAATAATAAACGATAATTGTATGAGCGTCGCTTGCCAACTTATTTCTTGCGTAATAGAAGATGTCTCTCTGTCATTTGCGTTTAATTTAAGCATATGCTATGCGGTGACAACTAAATATAGACATTTATCATTAAGGAGGAATATAATCAATACAAGTAAATAAAATTGAAACGTTTGTTTGTGATTTCAAATTAAACGCTTTCAAACTGTAAAAGTACTTTCTGAGATTAGCGCGTTCGTCCACCTGCCTCGGTGGCGCAGTGGTAGCGTACGCGACTGCTGTCCATGAGGTCTCGGGTTCGAATCCTGGGTCAGACCAAATGTTTGTATGATCTGCAAATATTTGTTTCGGAGTTTGGGTATTTTCTATGTATAATATGTATGTATTTACAAAAAAAGTATATATATGTAATAATATCAGTTGTCCTGTACCCATAGTACAAGCTCTGCTTAGTTTGGGACTAGATGGCGTTGTGTGTTAAAATGTCCGAAAAATATTTATTTATTTATTTATTTATTTATTATAACGTTACTTACAAACTCTTCAGAATTATTCTAACAGTATAGATTTCATTTTCATTGTGATGTCAGGACGAAAAAGTAACATGGCATCTACACACTTAACGGCGCATAGATTTAAATAGTTAAACATATTGGATTTCCGACATCAATAAATTCTACTTATCAATTGATTATTATTATCACATTATCTGGACTTGAATCCAAATAAAAATACACAATATATACATAAATATTACATATCTCTAATACTTTTGAACGAGTAATTCTGGTATATTAATCTAAATCTCGGCAACTTCTCCAACGATTATCATGAAATTTAGTATGCAGGGCGATAAATCGTTGCAGTTAGGATTAATAGATAGTTATCACACTTAGGTACTGCACTGCTTATATGTCCAAAACTTTTCCACATAAACCACAAACCATAGCTCACCAAATTGATTGGAATCGACCAACGTTAACAAGCAAAATAAAATTTTTGTTACGTTAACAGTCTTACGTTAACAAATTCCTTATCAACATTCAATCAATCAATCAATCAAAAACCCATAATGTCCTACTGCTAGGCTCGGGTCTCCTCTCAGGAGAGGGTTAAGGCCATAGGTACATTAAAACAATTGTTTTTGTTAAAACAGTATATACGGTAAGAAGTTAAATATACCTACCTGTATTATACGTATTTTTTATATTATTTTATGTCGATAAACGTAAAAGAGATAAATGTTCTTCATTAAAATATTGGACTTTATATAATTTATAGAATGTAATGGAATTCCCCACGATGGAAAACATAGCGCAAAACATTATTGGATTGATCAATACTAATGGAATATTTTATGGAAGGTAGGCTTTTTTAATCATGTAACTAAATTGGACTTGTTCTTTTAAGGTGGCGGTTTTTGTTTAAAATTGTAAACGTTGCTACATCGTACTTAAGTTGGTAATTGAATAACAACAATCTTATAAAATTCTTGCTATCATTATATTGAAATATTAACTAAATGAAAAAATGAAAAAAAAAAATTTTAGGACTAAATCATTGACATGTCCAATTGGAACTGTTTTATATACGTATATATTTAAATTATTACTCTCGATTGTCGGCACTTGGCTTAACCTGTTATTAAACATTCTTATCCTTAAAATCGCTTGTTGTTATAATCTACTATAAAGTGAAAGAGTAAGAGAGTTTTGATAATGCTAAAATTACATTAAGCTTGTAGATTTTTTGTGATAAATATCCAAATATTATGAAAGATGGTAGATGGCACACAATATCTGAACTACAACAGTTTTTAATGAATTTAAGGACAAATGAACAGATGGGTCAGCTCATAGCCATAGATCAGCTGATAATAATATCAGGAGTCATTAATGCGTTGCTGACTTCGAGTTTCTCCTCGCTCCAACTCTATGCACTGTGAGAGGGATTTTTTCCGGTTACAAACTTTCTGTATACGATCTCCAAATTAAAATTCCTATATCCCCTAAATAAGCAGGAAATCCTGATCGAGTTTATTACACATCCCTGGCGGACCATTGCCTAACGGTTTACAGTGGGAACTTCTAATAATATTATTCTTGGCCTCTAGTAACCTTACTCACTCAATGAAACACAGCGTAATTGATATTTTACTTCGATGGTTTTCTACGAGGCCATGGTATCACTTCGGTCAAACCGACCCATTTATGCCGAAGCGTTGTTCAGCATATTCAGAAAGCATATTCTCTTTCCAAAGACTGTAATTGTGCGATATAATCAAAGGATACTTCATACTTTGCATGTATTCGTTAAATTACATTGATAAATATTTTCGTAATAATAAATATACAAAAATGCAAACCCAGAAAGATGAAGAAGGATACAAATTATGCATATGTCCGGGTCTTTATGAAAACATCCACGAAAATTACCAACACTAATGTGTCAATTAAAGACTCTGGTGCGGTAAAAACGTTTAATAATAAACGAGACCTTGGAGGTTTTTGTTAAGCGAGGAAGAGGTGACGCGACAGGGCCGTATCTCAACTGCAGCGAGACGAAGGATGCTGGACACACTAAGTGCCCTTAATGTTGCAATATCATTAGAATATTGTAAACAGAGATGTATAGTATAATTATGGAATATAGATATGAATATATATAGTATATTTATAGTGTATATATAATAAATATCCTAATATTATAAAGAAATCTCTGGAGCTGCTGACATGATTTTAAAAATTCATTGTATATTCATTATTAAAAGTTATGTTATTTGTGAGTGTCATTGCATGTTCTATGTATGCATAAGTCTCATTCTTATTTCTTAAGTTAACGGTTCAATTTAAAATCATGTATCTATTTTATAAACAATATGAACACGACAATTTTAACAAATTTTATTAATTAGTCCACATTGACAGATGTAAGAACTAGAGTTAATCTACGACCTCCAATCATCCATCCAAACATCATGCTTTCCATTGCATATCTAATATATAGAAATTATACCAGATAGAGTTTGATTTAAACATGAACACACTAATATAATGTGCTGAACGCGTTGAAATCTTTTCCTTTGCTTTGATTTACTATGCGTAAATGTTACATGACCACACGTAAAACTGCCAATTAAGAACGTGTATAAACTTAATAAAGTTATTGCATTAAGCGTTTTCGTCCTGAGATGTTCTGAGATACAAATCTATATGGTCGTCTTTAATGAAATAGATGTTTGTCAACTATGTCTAGGTTTTTATGACGTAATGTGCAAACCAGGCGACGGATACCCGAATAGCGAGTGAATACAACACTCATGGATACCTACGACTCAAGAGTATGTTAATTACCTCTGACCACCATTCAGAATCAAATTGAGGGAAGTGTGGGCTCCAGTATCCTCACTCACTAAAAAGCAATCATAGAATTGCTCTACAATGATTTTCTATCAGGCCTTAGAATCACTTCGGTTGAGTCGACTCATCCGGGCCCATGTTTTGTAACTGTTACTTTTTGAAATATAGTAACTGTATTAAGAATATTTATATGTCACGGGGCTCTTTGTAAACATACAAACAACGGAAAGTGAGAACACCCAGACTTAGAATTTTTATTTCTGGACCACATAAAATGTTGTCCCATGTGGAGTTTGAACTCACAACAGTCAGTGTAGTAGGAAGAGGCAAAATTACCACTTAACTGCTACGCTATCTGTGCAATCCAATTTTGTTACTATTTACAATCATTGTTATAAAATTTTATTTGGCTGTTCGATGAAGAACTAGTCACACCAAGCATGAATACTTTATAATATATATAAAATAATTTTCCTCAAATAAGTATAGCCTACGCTTTAAAAAATACCGATAGTTCACTAACCCCAAGGTTAATATTATTCTCAAAAATATTATTGCATGTACATAAACCTGCTTAAAGCTTTGGTGACTAACGATTGTATACAATCCATCAAGTTTCCATTACCATAACGCTTGGTCACGCGGGGGTGCATCACGGTGAACGACTGGGTGAACTTATGTCTTTTTATTGGAATGTAATAAAATATTTGTACTTTAACGATAACAGACTCTAGCAGATATACATCAGCACAAATGGACTGGGCAAGAAATGTGATTGAAAGCGATGAGACGCGCGACGTCACAGAACTGTTTTCCTCCTTTTTAATCTTTTATCTTTATTTTATGAAATAGGGGGCAAACTAGCTAGCGTATCGCTTCATGGTAAGAAATTGTCGCCCATGGTGACAACACCAGGCGTGTCACAAGTGCATTGCCGGCCTTTGGGGTATGTGGAGGGAGATGCGGGGAAGGTTTGGTGTATGGGCCTCCGGCACTCGGTGAGGCACTCAATGTGAGGCCGTGGTATCATTCCGATCGAGCCGGCCCATTCACGCCGAAGCGTGGCTCTCCTCAATTTATCTAAGTCTGTCCCTCTATGAAAGCACTTATTTTAAATTAGTTTAATTTAATCATTTTCATTAAATGAAGATACTATTCAAATTTTATTCCATTCAAATACAGTCTGTATTACGTATAATAAATGTTTAATTTATAATTTTCTTCATAGCTTAATATAACTTTATCACGTGCTTAGCTGTTATTATTTTCAGTTAATATATTGAACCATTTCAAGACAAAATAAACAAAAATATATTACAGTTTGAATACGTTAAATTAATACATATTTATTTTAAAACAATTGCACTCAATTGGCCACATAATTAATGTTATATTATATCCTATCTGAGCCCCACGGTGTTACCCGCGTTTGTTGTTGTAACTGCGGGCAAAACCGCGGGGCGAAACTAGTATCTTTATAAATTGTAAGTGTTATACTGATGTATAATCTACATTATTGTAAAGTTTCATTAAAATCCATTCAGTAGTTTTTACGTGCAAGAGTAACAAACATCAATCCATACTTACAAATTTTCGCGTTTATAATATTAGTAGGATATTTGAGTTATTATTGGTTTATTTTACGAGAAGTATTTTATTTCGATCGTTACAAGAGAAAAATAATTTAGGTCTAAAATGGTACCCATTAAATAAATAAGGGTGTTGATATTCCTAAGCCGTCACCATTCAGAAATTATAAAATAAAAATTACAATATTATAATTTATACAAAATTGTATTCTACAAATAGTTACATAGAGCAGTAAGTGAAATTGCGCACGACATTTATATGCAAAGTACGCATAATGTTTCGCATAATTATATGCAATCTTTGAATATTAAGCGCAAATATGCATTTATTTATTTTTTTATTCATTATTTTTTTATCCGCCTCGTTGGTCTTGTGGTAAGCGTAAACGACTACAGATCAAGAGGTCTCGGGTTTAATTCCCGGGTCGGACTGCAGTTGGGTTTATCTTGCAAGAAATTCTTAATGGCAATCGGTAGTATGGAAGATGGCGGTGTTTCCAGCCCGTGCCTCTGTCAGCAAATTAAGTCGGTTCCGGTTGCACGGTCCTGGTTGTCATGAACATCGATATTGGGAAGTCAATGCCCTCAAATATACTGACTAGTTAAACCTTCGAATTCAGTTCACCCTCAGGGTTTCGGAGGTCCGATACCAGTCGCTCCGTGTAGTCTGTCCGTGCTGATATTCAGGTAAAACCGGTTGAACTGGTAGTCGATCCCAACTAAACTTGGGAATAACAAAGGCTAGGAAGATGAAGATGATGAGTATTGATCGTACGCACTTTTATTTTGCGTTGCACGTTGTTAACTTAACATTATTTAAATGCTTGTTGTCTTCTAAGAGTGTAAGAGTAGAGAGATATGAGCAAGATGCATGATTTAAAAGACTGTAAAAGTGAGATATATTAACCACTGTCAAGACCCAAATATAATTTTAAATGTTTACTTTGAAATCATTTAAGAAGTGTATACCGTTTCAGGATTAAAATCGCGATATACACGGAGACAATATTTATTTTAGGCTAAATAGAATAATTATTTTAGTTGCTAATTATAGTATATACTTTTCAGCTATAAAGTTAATTGTTTCATAATTTCACAGTCGGTCTTTTTTAACCATCTTCAAAAAGGAGGTTCTCAATTCGACTGTATTTTTTTATGTTTGTTACTTCTGAACTTTCGACTGAGTGAAACGATTGTGCTGGTTCTATTTTGGTAGCTGGTGCTTCCCGCGTGGTCCCATTTCAATTTTATCAAGTTCTTGAAGTCTGTTTTATTATTTTAGTTTATTTAGTTAAGCCATTTAAACCATTTATTTTTGCTACAACATAGCATAACATACAATTAGGACAACAACATGTAACAATTGCAATGTGTAGCAAAGGTAACCAGGTCAGTTTACGCTGTACTGAAGCACAGCACTGGTTTTCTGCTGGCCCCTGATATTTACGCCAAAGTTACAGAGATAAGGAAACACTCACAGATCAAACGCAATACACCAACAGAGGATTTACGTAGGTAAATTGGAAACAAAAATAATCAAACAAGCACCTACATTAAAAGAAAATAATACAAGTATGACCTACAACACAACAAAAATCAAAAAGAAAGAAAAAAAAACAAATTAAGAAATCAGACATTCATATACACACAAAGTTTATGTCTATAAAGACGGGCACGATAGACACACAGTTCTGCTACAGTAGTAGGTTTAGTTAGTTAGTTGGAATTCTAATTCTTTACGTCTTGACTAACATAACAACGTAGAGTGTATAAATGTAGGAAATGCCTGCTATAAAAACAAATAACAATGTTCTCTAGAAAAATACGATTTTTGTTAATTGTACCATGCGGTGGCGAAGTTAGAATAGAGACTGTCACCATTCCTAATCATCACACACATATCATTCATCCCTTGGGTGTCGTAAAAGGCAACTAAGAGTGCAAAAGACTCGACCGGAGTGATGCCACGACCTAACAGAATACCGGTGTGAAACAGCGCTTGCGCTGTGTTTCACCGAGTGACTTTTTTTCACTTATGACGACCCTGGTGTTGCCACCATCATCAGGCGATACGTCTGCTATTTTGTCCACTATATCATAAAAATAAAATACAGAATTAAATCATAGCCAGACAGCGTAGTTTAGTAGGTCAATAAACCTCCTTTCTAAGTGGAGGTCTATGTCCAGCAGTGGACTATTACAGGCTAAGTAATTTGAATATACTTAGCTAAATCTGTGTTGACTTCTACATACCTACAGCGCAACAAGAAAACACTACAGCGCCATCTACCGGTTATAGACAAAACGATGGAGTAATGTACAATACAAAGAAACTACTAATCCTGCATCGCGCACATAAAAGTTCTCGCGTCGAGTAGCATAAATACAACATCCCGGCATCTACCACTTCTGTATATAAACTGTTAAATCTCAAAGTTGTATGAAATAAAAATGTAGTTCGTTACATGCGTGTTTGACGGACATGTCTTCAGCCAACACGCAAGTATATATTGAGCTAAACGCAAGTATTTGCGTGAGATTGAATTCCGTGATCTATGTTGTAACTATTGTTATTCTTTTATATTAGTATCATTTTTGGTTATGCAACGATTGTATATTATGATTTTGGACGTTGCAGAGCCCCAGGGTGTTACCTGCGATACAATAAAAATCGCGGGTAACGCAGCGGGACGAAACGAGACTAAGTTGCTTGGAATATCATCAGCTATTTACCAGTGAAAGTACCCGTGAAAATCGGTTCAGCTTTCCAGAGATTAGGTGGAACAAACACACAGACAAAAAAAATTTTTAAAAAATAGCTTTTTTGATGTATGTACCCTATATATACTATCATGGGCATTTAGTAAAACATTGTTAATTTGCAATTACAAACAGACACTTAAATTTATTTATTTGTATAGATATCTATTGTTATTATTTTTTATGATGTAAGTTTTTTAATTCAATGGAATTGTTTTAATTCTTAGTGCCGCATTGTTTACTTGTACGTACAGAATAGATCTTACTACCTAATATTATAAAAGCAAATGTTTGTCTCGATGTTTGTTGCTCTGTCAATCAAAAGTGATTGTATGGATATGGTTGAAAAATGACATTAAAAAAAAAACTCCCGCAATAGGAATACATATTCTATGTCGTGTGGAACTTTACAAACATATATGAAACGGACACAAAGAACAACGATTGGTGGATCACACAAAGTTTTTTCCATGATGGGTTTGAACCCACAACGTACAGCGATAGAAAGCGGCGTGTCGACCGCTTCAGCCACTAGGCCAACCGTGCAGTCGATTTTAGTTTTAAGCATAATTGCATGCAAATAAAAGTTTTTAAATAAGAAATTCCTCAATTTCAAAAGTCGTATAGGAAATACTAGTAAGTATAAAAAATCATACAAAATTGCATTGAAATGTAAAAATTGTATCTGACTTTTGTGTAGATCAGTAAATACATACATGCTTAACTACATATTATAAATCAAAGTCCTCCGCTGCGTCCGTCTGTTTGTCTGTTTGCAATAAACTCATAAGTTACTGCACGGATTTTTATGTGGTTTTTACTTATATATACAGTGATTCTTGAGGATGATTTTCGAACATAATTTGTCACATTTTTGAGAATAAAGATAAAATGTAACTATTTTTGTTGAGGACGTCGTAAAAAAGTGGCACATCTCATAGAAACATAAACTATATTAACTTTATCTTCAATTCTATATACTCATAGTTCATGATACATGTATGTGCATAAATACATGTTAAAGTAATCTGATTGAAATACGTGAAATACTGATAACTAAGCAGTTGCGGTATTGTTTAAAGAGATGAAGGAGACATTATCACCAAATAACTGTTCGCTTTTGTAAATGCATACCCTAACTGCTCTAGTATATTTGAATCCTAAAATATTTGAATAATTTCCTCAATTTGTACTGAATCAGAACATCCAATCCTAAGCAGTTAATAATGAAAGTATCTATGTAGAAAATTTTAAAGAAAAACAAATTTGAATCGGTCTACCTTTTTTTTTGTGGGACAGTGCGTTGCCGGCCTGGGGGGATGGGGAGGGGTATGAGGGGAAGGGTTGGATTATGGGCCTCCGGTATCCTCACTCACTCGGTGAAACACAGCGCAGGTGCTGTTTCACACCGGTTTTCTGTGAGGCCGTGGTATTACTCCGGTCGAGCCGGCCCATGCATGCCGAAGCATGGCTCTCCCACGGGCAAAACTAGCTGTTTTTGAGTAATAGAAAAACATGCCTATGTAAAACTTTTGTAATTCTGAACCTATACGAGGCTTGGTATTGCCAATTCTTTACATAAATTATGAAGAATTTCAGAAGCCACAAAATCAGAGAAAAAAATAAAGATACAGTACAAGAGGTTATCCCTTATTTTTCTTAAAAATACCCCAATAGTGCACTTTGGTTTCAAACTAAGCAAATAACAAAACATTAAAAATATGGTTTATAGCGTAACTGGTAGTGGGTAGAAATAAAACTTAACAAATTTCTAAGTGCACTTGTACTACGGAAGTAAAACAAACACACTCAGAGAATCTAGCTCAGTTGAGAACTAGTGTAAAGAAGATTTCCGTACAATACTGCTAAGATATGTAGATAAGTATGTAAGGAAGTCACCATGACTAAAAAAGCTGGTACGGAAGGCCACTGGCAGCAGATAAGCGGTTATCTACACGCGTTTACCGGTAACCTTTTAGTTTTACACACCGAACTAGAAACAAAGACATCTTCTATTGACGGAAGAGTATATCTGGTATATACCTATTATAGTTCAGTAGTTAGTGAACCTGACTGCTAAACTAGAGGTCGTGGGTTCGATTCCCATCTAGGGACTCAACCAAATCCAACCATCAATTATTAGATGAGCATTTTCATCGGACCGGCTCGACCGGGATGGTACTTTCCTCGTACAGAAGATCAACGTAAAACGACAGCGTTCGTGCTGTCGTGTTTTGTTGGCGAGTGCGATACCGGAAGCCCAATAATGCAGAGGCATCACTAAGCCACCATGGATTGGCATTGTTGCATGTCTGCATTCGCAATGAGTATGGTGATCCCCACTCTTAGATTCTACTTATGCTTTCCAAAGGGCAGAGTAGCGGTTTGGCAGGACCCTACATGAAAAATAGCATCATATTTTTGTTATATATCTGGGTGTAATTTATTTATAGTATTTATGTATCAAAAATTAAACAAGTACGTTTATCAGCAATCTGGTTATACAACAGGTTTTATCTAGTATGAGATCAGACTGTTCCATAAGAAGTGTTTTGAGTCCTCAATTGATGGGATATTAAACGCTAATAATTTACCGTATGTCTGACCGCTGTTACTATAAACGTTACTTAGCTTTTAGTACCGATTCTATATTATTTTTTTCTTTAAAACATTAAGACTGTAACTTTAAAATGGTTCGTTTATTCGTTGCTTAAAGTTAAATAACATTTATGAATAAGGCGGGTCCTTATTAATTAAGGGGTCTAAAAATTAACCTCACAGTTAATGTTTAGTCATCCTTAATTAATAGGGACTAGTTTCAATTAAGAATTATCAGAATCTTCTTTTAAAAACATCGGAAAGGTTTGCGAAACAGAAGGTGGTTATGCTTTTTTGTGTATGTATTGTCTGAGCTCGTCCACGCGCGCAGTTTTTACACCTATTAGATAATTGTCTACTACTCGCATGTTGTAATTGATTGTGAGTTTAACTGTCGTCGTTTGTTATAAGTAAGGTTTTATAACATGCTGTTTATCAAGTAATGAAATTGAATATAGCCAACGTATACAAGTAACTGGTTTTAATGCAGTTAATCTATCTATCTATATGAATAAAAATGAATCACCGAAATGTATGTACACGCATAACTTTTTTTTTTTTTTTTTATATTTAAGCTGCCAAAATGACTCTGCCCTGCCTGATGGAAAGCATGAGCAGAATCCAAGAGTGGTGGTCACCATCCTCAATGCGAAAAAGAACAATGCAGCATGGTGATCCACACTATGGCGGCCTGGGGGGAAAGGGGATGGTGAGGGGGATAGGGGGCGTTGGATTGGGGTATAGGCCTCCGGTATCCTCACTCACTCGATGAAACACAGCGTAAGCGCTGTTTCACACCGGTTTTCTGTGAGGCCGTGGTATCACTCCGGTCGAGCCGGCCCATTCATGCCGAAGCGTGGCTCTCCCACGGTAAAACTTCCGATCGTCTGCACCAAACTGGATGATTCTTTTTTCTGTGTTTGCTATTATCAGGATAAAGTTTATATAAAATAAAATTATGAGGAAATCGGGAGGTTTATATTTTCTGCTTCGCGACTGTATGCATGAATAAAAAACAAGGTTTTCAGAAACTTAGGTATGGCTTAATTATTAATAAATTGTAGTAATCTTTGTTCTTTAACTTTTCAACCTTAGAAGTGAAATTTATATATCAAATTCAGTGTCACTCTTGAACAAACCAAGGATGTTACAGCAAAATTATTTATATCAATAAAAAATAAATTGAAATTAAAAATGTAAATAATAGTAAGTATTATGTAAACTTCACTAATGTAATGAAACAAGTTTACGAAAAGACAACGAAACGAAACATAGGCCCTCACAATTGTGCTTTTTAGTTTCGGGTAGTTTGTCGCCAACACAAAATTATATTTTAATTATTCTCATTATGTCACGCGCTTCTTTAAAATACTATACGTCGATAGCCGAAATGTATATATTCAATATACCTTACGGCTATCGACAGGTCTCGTAAGTTATTATATACTTCATATTTCTTGTGACGTTCTATAATTTTGCCTTAATAAAAAAGTAAGTCCGCAGTAGTAGGAAATTCGCAAAATCTACGACGTCAGCGATTGCCATAATATTCATCAATGCATATGATAATTATAATTGAATTTTGCCTCTCATCCGAAAAAAAGCACCAAGAAAAACATTCCCGACTGATGGCAAAAATATATTGAGAAACTGGTTTATAAGCTACTTTGACACCGCCTAGATTTTTATCTCCGCCTCTCGATAATTAATTGATGTTGGGAACATTAACAGTGCAAAAACTTTCATTTCGTGATTTCAATATCAGCAATATCTTAACCACTACACAAAATAGGCGCATTAAAGTCGTCAACTTGCGGAAACCTAGCCCGCGAGTTAAACTCTATTCAAAAATATCCTGGTTTGTTTCGACGTTTCTTTTCAAGGCTAGTCATAAGATATACCGGCTTCATATATCATAAAAGTTATGACGTGTGAAAACGTTATTTATAGAAATATGTGCCTTTGGCTTTATTAATTTACGGGCTGGATATCATACTATCTTTAGAAAGAAGGTTTTGACCTACGCCGACCAGAGGAGTTGGTATATAATTCTTTAATAAACTTTTTTTCTTTAAACTACCTAATATACCTGGAGGTTCGGTCCCCATTCTCGATTATCTCGCATCCGAAACATATGTATCTTCTACATTGTAGAATCAATTTCACGTATTAGTAATTTTAAATCTTTTTTAAAACATTCAGAAACAACTTATTTGTTGTGTTCATAAGATGTGTTGTGTTTTTTGGTTTTGTTTTGTATTTTTTCGGCTATCAAAAAATTATAGCTCTACTAGCTTTAAAGCGATTAAGAGTAGCCTATGCCCTTTCTAAGAAATCAAAGTATGTTTTTACATAACAAATTTCATTGAAATTGTTGCAAGGGGTTAGGCGTGAAAGCATAACAGACATACAGAAAGACAAATACGTTATTAAGTAGAAATAATTAATACGAAGATGATTACATAGACTTAACTTATTTTTAAGTGAAAAACCAAAGTACTCCTTTATTAAGCTAAGCTTGTTTACTTTTTACCTATATTCGCACTAATAATTTTTGGTGATCGTAACCGCGAGAAAATTGTAATTATTTATTACATTTAAGACAAAAAAAATCCTTAAATTTCAGAATTCTAGAAAAAAATGATAGATGCAGTTATTATGTAAGCTTATTTAAATATAATTCCGCATTCTAAACTGCCGAAGCGTTATAACCTGGGTAATAGTTGCCAAATACTTTAATCAATTATTAATAAAAGAAAATTAAAAATTTTAATATTTGTGTTTTTAAGGCATTTTAACCCTTTTTCCATTTACTACATTCCGTCTAATTAGTCGTTATTTCAAAGCTTGGCAATCCTACTGTAAGAATTAAAATTATGTCTCTGAATTGTGTACCACTAATTAAGAATTTGAAACCCTCCATTCCTCGGAGAACACAAAGCCGTCGGTCCCTGTTGCCATATGAACATCATTGGCATTCGTTACGGGTTCGCCCTAATAGACTACAGGCCCGTGACAAAATTTTATGGGTCATGTGAACCACCAGAAGACCTTTTCAAGAAAATACAGGGGCATAAAACAATAATATTCAGCACAATGCCATCACTTATAAGCTGTCCAACTGAGTACAGGTGGAGGGGAGGGGTAGCAATCCTCGATTTTTCTCCCTTGTCACATCATTTCTGTGGGGCTTTGCATAATAATGGATTAGAAGAGGTATTGTAATTGTATGTAACCGATGCCGTACAAAATCAAATTAGTCGTAGTCACTACTCGTTAAAATCAAAGTTCAGCCGTATCGTAGTGGACTTAAAGCCAACCCCCAACTGTCTAGCACGGAAAAAATGCTCGGATGAAGAAGCTTTAGGCGTTATCGAATACCATGACACCAGTTTTGTAATAAGACCGTCAAATGACAACTGTTACCTGCATCTGTCACGACATAACTGTTTGAGGTGTATTATCAATTCCTGAACACGGAACTCAATTATCAATTTCATTGAATCGCAATAAGATTTACAGTAATATGCAATTGTTGTATAATGTAGTTATGCGGTGTGAGATGCGACCACAGCGTGATGTTGCTTCCTGCATTTCAGAAGCGATGAAATAATAATTCACAGTTATTTTATGACTTTTTTGTTGATTGTGAATTTTGTATAATAATAACTGCACATCTCACACAAGGCCATCTAATTCCAAACTAGGCTGACTAACTATGGTAATCATCTTGCTGATATTTTTTTTCTACACAGAGCTGCCAAAGTGCCTCTACTCTGCTTGATGGGAAGGATGAGCAGAATTCAAAAGTAGTGGTCACCATACTCATTGTTAATGCAGACAATGCAACAATGCAGCATGGTAACTCACACCATGGCGGCCTAGTGATGCTTCTGCATCATTGGGCCTCCGGTCTTGCATTCACCAACAAAACACGACAACACGAACGCTGTCGTTTTACGTTGATCTTCTACCCACACTATGGCGGACTATTACGCATATTTCTAAACACATACACATTTGAGATAACACCCAGACAAAGAACAAGTGATCGTTCTCATCAAGGGGTTTTATCGATTAAACTTCTCTTTCCTCCCTTCCCCTTATACAATTATTCGTCTTCCTATCCCTTAAGCATTTGCATGGAGTTCTAGTCAGTCAGTGCATTAAAAGACATATTAGATAGTACTAACTTTACAACTAATAGTTCTTTAACAGCAGTACACTGGCTATTGAAGGAAATTAAACCAAGAATCTGCTGTATTAATTTGTCAAGTGTCACAAAATATCTATATATGGAATTAATATCTGGCAGTTGGTTTGATGTAAGAATATACTTAGCAGTTTTGCGACTAACATAGTCTTAGGTACGAAAAAGGAAATTTCAAATAAAAATTATCTTTACAATACACCTGTTTTTAGTAACTTACTGGATCACATGCAAACATATTATTAAGCGCATTGGGTCTTAGATCGTCACTGAGATACATATTCGAAAGGCATTTTACCTTTCAAACGTAACGTCTTGTTATTTTTTATTATTTTTCTGTTCTGGCAACTGCAATATATGGTAACATTGTGAGTCTGTACAGTTGATTACGTGACAAATATTTTTGCAATACTTTAATCAGCTATTGCGAGATTCCGAATGTTTTGCAAGGCATAGCTTCGTAGAAAAAGACAATTTTACGGTGCACTAAAACTGCAATATTTATTTTTAATTTACCCGTTTATATTATTTGCAATATAAACCACTTATAAAATAATTACATTTATAATAATATCTTACAGCCGAAGAGTTTCTTTGATCTCTTTAATTGCGCAACCGATTTGTTTAATCGTTTTCACATTTGATAGCCTATTTACTAGTTTTTTACTGGGTTTTGTAAAACAGAATTGGATGTTAAAAACTTCTGGTATTTACAGTACAATAGCAGGATCTTTAGTATTTGAAATACCATCTGATATTATCATCAGATTGTGCCAAGGCCGTTGAATTGTATATTAAACTGAAGTTTTTATAATTATCCCACCATGTAAATATTTTAAAGATAAATTAAAATAGTGTGGTAGATTCTAAAAATATTTGAAATGTTTTGTTGTACAACGGCTAAGTATGTGACGTCTGTAATTGTTTTTAACCGACTTCAAAAATTCTACAAAATTTAACAAAAATAAAACCGACTTCGAGTACTAAAAAAAAATGAACTGGGACCACACGGGAAGCACCAGCTTTCACAGAAAAAAGAATCATCAAAATCGGTTCACCCAGTCGAAAGTTCTGAGGTAACAAACAATAATTTTGTGGATCACGCAAAGTGATCCCCATGAAATAAATATACAGTCCAATTAATAACCTCCTAATTTTTTAAATTGGTTAAAATTCGATTGTATTTTTTTTTCATGGGGATCACTTTGTGTGATCCACAAAATTATTGTTCTGGGTCTGATTCATTGTATTTCTTTTATGTATATTTATTAAATTCCCCGCGCTTTAATAATATATTTGTATTTTTTTTGTTATAAGGTGCACACGAATAGACGCATCGCCTGATAGAAGGCGATTACCGCTACCCATGGACACCCGCAACAGCAGAGGTGTCCAAAGTGCGTTGCCGGCCTTTACAGAAGGAGTAAGCTCTTTTGTTGGAGGTTTGAAGGTCATATTGGTTCGGGAATACCGCAGGCGACAGTTCGTTCTACAGTTTTGTTATGCGAGGCAGAAAGTTTCTGGAGAGGCGCACAGTTGTGGAATGCTAACCATCTAGATGATGGGGATGAACCTCGCGTAGGACGATGGCGGAAAAAGGCGGCAGGGATCAGTCCGAACAATTCCTCGGAGCACTTTCCGTAGTAGATGCTTTAGAAGATGCATAGCGAGGCCACTTCACATATATGTGGGAGTTTTAAAGAAAAAATATGAGTTACTACCTACAAATAGTATATAAGGTGCAGAAAGTTTTTTCTTTTAAAATCCTTTACTGTATCGATTTCTATAACAGTTTAAAGGTGTCTGTTATAGTTAGTTGTTTCCTTTTTCTGTGTGACTTACTTTTAAGATTTTTGTATATGTACAGGTTCCACGCTTAAAATTTATATCACATTTGCAATAGCTCGATATTTAGTACAAGTGGCTAAAGGCTTCCTCAATTTGAGTATTTTTAAATAATTTAACATCAAAGCTATGTTTACTTACAATTTTTCTTCTAAGTTGCTGTCTGAAGCCTTCCCGGAGTGGCGACTCTCGGCATCGATGTCTTTAACCTGGATGAAAATAAAAGAGTTTTATTAATACCACGCAGGTAGGAAGGATAACAAAGTGGGTATTTGGTTAGCATATTCACAGGGGTTTCACACCGGCTTTCCGTGAGTGCGCGGTATCACTGTGGTCAAACCAGCCCATTCAACTGACTATCGCTAAATATTTTAAAATAAACTCTGTATATCTACCCTGTAGATATCAAACAAATTGACCATTTATTTAGGTTGTAATTTTTTAATATTAATGTGACGAAAGAAATCAGAATTATCATGGGATAAAACAATGTTTGACGATTTTATTTCCCTCTTATTAAATCTACAAGATCATATGAAATTAGCAACGATTACAAAATCAATATTACTGCTGTTACCATTCCGTAGGTTTCTAGTAATAAATAAAAACTTTATCGGTCTCTGATAAAAAATATATTGCGCATATTGTACTTCATTACACCACACTATTATTGACTAATACATAACAATTCCGACAGTAGGAAAATAGAAATATGTACCTTCACCACTAAATACTATAGTACTTTTGACAACCCTAGTTTTTAGGCAGGTCAATAGCCTCCGAATACAATGTAAAATAAAAACAAGAAATGCATCCTACCCATCTATCTACCTTTCGGATTATATTAAAAACCAAGACAGATTGTTTTAAATATTTGAGTTACATGTAAATATGTATTGATGGTGCTGATAATTTTACCACATAACAATTTAAACAACGATCAATTGTTAATTTCTCTTCGTTTATTTTTATGGTAGTATTGATGATAGATTTATAAAATTATAAATATGTTGCATAAGGCGAACTCAGTGCAGTAAACGCTTACATCAACTTCGCTTAGTAAGAAGTGAAGAAAAAACAAAGTTAAAAAAAACTATGCCCCACCACGTAAATTTTAGGTCATTATTAAAATACACACATCTCAATTATTAAAATTGATTCGGTAGTTTAGGCACCATGGTTGACATACATACAAACATACATAGACTGCCAGAAATATTGTCCTTCCATATTATATTTTGGATTCGCTATAGTCGGGTAGTAATCAATTTAAATAATATGTGTTTTTAATTCGTAAAACATAATTACTTATACGTAATTATTAAAAGCGGTACTGTGTTTATAACAAGTAAAGTATTAATCGATTGCTTCGGTGGCGCAGTGGTAGCGTATGCACCTGCTGTGCTTGAGGACTCGAGTTCGATTCCTGGGTTGGACCAAATGTTTTGTATGATCTACAAATATTTGTTTCGGAGTTTGGATGTTCTCTGCGTTTAGTGTGTATTTATTTTCAGAAAAATTATATGTGTGCTAGATGTCCAAAATCTATAGACATTAATTATCGGAATCAGTGTCTAATATACCTTTTCAAATATGAACTTAGATAATGAGTAACATTATCTACGGCTGATAGATATACGTAAAGTGTAGTTGTTTAAAAGCTATTAGAAGAAGGACCCTGTATCTAATGTGATACGTCAAAACGATCTCTCTAGGATGATTAACTCTCTGGCGCACGATAAAATAGGTTAGTTACTAATTGATTTGTTTTAACATAAAGCCAATGGACACAAAAGGAAACGAATATGTCCGAGGTAGCTTCAAAGTGGCCAATCTCATGAAGCTTACCCAATTACCTGACCCGACAACCCAGGACAGATTGCCTAACGTGGGAAAGAGCAAAGGAAAAGAAGTAGAAGCAAACAGGCAGGAGATAAAGCACTTCATAAATATTTTCTTCGTCAAATGCTCAATATTTTTTACAAGTAATATAACGCATGTAATATGAATGCAGAAAAGATAGGGAATGTCCTCACCACTATCACATATGCTGGTCCGATTACCTCAACTATTATTAGCATTACGTATATAATTACACAATACGAGCAATATAATCGTAACGTTGTCGCATCGGTAGTAATTATTGTGCCAAAACAATGGACAGCTCTCATCTCATTGTGATAGAACACGTAATGGCGAGACGAGAAAACAATGCATATCGGGTTGTGAGTACACATATCCTTGCGTTTGTACAAATCGTAAGTCGCGAAATTTGTACCTCTCTTCCAAACATTACAAGTTTTTGCCCACTTACTGTGTGCTTACTGTCACTTATGATCGGTAGTCTTCTGGTGGACATTTGGGCCTCAGAAGATTTTGACATATGGTTCATTTTCGTTACAGTGCTGTTATCCAGTAAAGCTTGCTACTTTAGTCGGTTCTTAGGTAACCTACAGGAAGAATAGAGAATGAGACACTCTATATTCTTAATTTATTACCTACCACATACAGTCGTACAGACGTAGGAAATTTAACAGTAGTTTGTTTTGATTGAAATATAGCTACCCTTTTTTGTTACCCAAACAATGGTATCATCATCATCAGCCCATTACAGTCCACTGCTGGACATAAGCCTCTCCCAAGGAACACCACAGAGACCGGTCTGTTGCTTTCTTGATCCAGTCACTGCCAGTCTTTTTATGTAAGTCAGCCCGCCATCTGGCCAGAGGACGTCCCACACTACGTTTGTCAAGACGCGGGCTCCACTCTAAACCACTCTAACTCCAGCGGCAGAATAGCTGCAACATATGTGACCAGCCCATTTCCACTTCATCCTAACAACTTTCATAGCTATGTCGGACATTTTGGTTCTCTGACAGATTATTTCGTTACGAATTTTATCCTTTAGAGAGACTACAAGCATAGCTCTTTTCAAGGCACGCTGAGCGACTCTGAGCTTTTGAATTAATCCTAGGGTCAATGTTCATACCTCGGCACCGTACGTCATTACAGGGAGGACGCACTGGTTGAAGACTTTCGTCTTCAGGCTCTGTGATATATTCGATTAAAACTTGTGGTTTAACGGCACTCATCCTAACTGGATCCTCCTATCAACTTCATTCTCGAAGTCGTATCTAACCAACTGCATTAGTTGCCCGAGATAGATATATATTTTTCGAGAGGCGTGCCATCAACGACTACTTGCCAAATAATTTATAAATGTCTAAAGTCTTAATTATGCATATGTAGATGAGATAAGAGAATATTTATATAATTTTCGAATGGAATTACTCATAATCGTCATCTTCCTAGCCTTTATTGTTCCCAAGATTACTTAGAGTCGGCTACTAGTTGAGCAGATTTTACCTGAATATCAGATTTCCACACTGCAACACTGAGGGTGAGCTGAATTCGAAGGTTGAACTAGTTGTCAGTATACTTGAGGGCACTGATTTCCCAATAAAGATTGTCACAGATGACAGCAGTCCGACCCAGGAATCGAACCCGAGACCTCTTAATCGGCAGTCGCTTACGCATACCGCTAGACCAATGAGGCAGTTTGAAATGAAATATTAACATTGGAAAAAAATAACCGCTGTACCGTTTTGTAGCGTTGAGGTTTTACATTGCTTCTTACCAAATTTCAAGATTCTGAATTCACGGGAAGTACCCTGTGGGTTTTGTTTCCCTTGATAGAGTCGAAAATGTAAGCAAAAACAGCTGTATCTTTGGATTTCGTTGGCTTAGAAGTTAGATTTTTTACAGCTCCAAGGGACAGTAGACCTGAATATTTGTTATGAATTTCAGCTTGATACCTCTGCGCATTTCTGAGAATAAGGATCTTGATAGACAGACGGACGGACAAATTGATCTTAAAAGGGTTCTGTTTATTGCTTGTGAAGTACGGAACTCTAAAACCTGAAAACCATTAGATAGATCCGATGTTTATGGTGAGCAACAACTTAACACGTGAATTATATACAACAGATTATTTATTTCTTATATCGTATTTTATTATCAAGCAAGTTTTAAATAGAAAGCAAATAGAATACCAGATTAGAATAAGAATCAGTTTGTAATTATTAACTTCATTAAACAACCATTAAAGAAGTTAATGAGTGACTCTAAGTACTACTAAGTAGTGTTGCAGACTTTGTGTAATTAAAGGGGCTGATGAGCATAGCAAGGAAGCAAAGTGCACAAGTGAACCGAAACACAACGATAACTTCTTAACAACGCCCTTTTCAAGTTTATTATATATATATATATATATATATATATATTCAATATTGTTAAAAACAAACACTATACTAGTATTTATGAAATTATATTTTAACTGTATCAACATATATGGAACTCATTGCTTGTGATCTGATAAACTATTTGAATTTGATTTGTCTTGATTTCTCATTACAATTATCCTATAAACTTTTTTCCTTTTTTTTTATCCTATTTACTTTGTCTAATAGATAACTAGTACACGCTATACATATAAAGGTTAAAAAACTGTTTAAAAAAGTAAGATTTTGATAATAAAATTCAATTAAACTGTATTTTATTATAAATTTGTTCAAAAGCTGAGTGACGGAAACAAAAATTAGATATACATAAATTAATGGTGGTCATATCGTGTAACCGTTTGCTGTCACTGATTTAGTAACATTATTTCATTTAAATAATTCTATGTCATCCGAGTTGACCAGTTAAATAGATACTTTTATATTTTAATACAACTCCCGCACTAGAAATATATATCCTGTGCCGTGAGAGACTTTACAAACCTGCAAGAAATGAATACAAAAAACACCTAGACTCAGGAAAACAATTTATGAATCACACAATCTCTTGTCCAAGTAGGTTTTGAACCCACTACATCTTAAACCACTAGGCGACCGCTTAAACCGCTAGGCCAACCGTGTAGTCAGTACTAGTATAAGATACCTTTGTCGAATATGGCCACTTTTTGTCCCCCTATTTTAATAATATTAAAGCTAAAACAAACGGTTTAAAAAAATAGAAATTTTCCGCCATATTTCCGTCGGATGAAGTAAATATGGCCATAATGAAACTATTGCGACATTTTCGCCATGTTCTGCTACTACTAAATATACTCCCTTGGACCACGTTCAGCTAAAAATTCTGGTAATTTCTGCAAATTAAACTAGCAACAATTTTCGTCAATATTCAAAATGCGTCCCAGTTTGTTCATAATGTCATTATCTTCCAAGACTCCCAACAGTATGTTTCACTTTAATGTACGCTGGGAGACTAGCGCGCGCGAGAAGATTGACAGATACGCCATTCGGTAACACTCGACATTAGCGATAATCTGGTCGCAAACAAATCTTGGTGTTTAGAATAATGTTACATGTATAAACATATAATATCTACTATAGTAATGCGGGATAGGTGACGCTCCTCGAGGGAGTCTTACCTTCAACAATGAAATGGGTTATATACATTCAAACGAGTAAGATACCGCATAACCTGATGACGTAAATGATGTAATATAACCTAGAATGTATCTACAGACTATTGTTCATTTCTGAACGAGGTTACGTGTGTGCAATGAACCATACGAGTCCAGCGCCACTGCACAGATCTAGTTGCGAAAACAATTTGTAAACAACTACCGCTTCAATAACTCCAGATCATTATAGCCAACTGACCATTAACATTGGTTTTGCAAACCATTTAAGCTTAAGTGTTTGGCAAGGGTCAACAGAACCGACTTTCATTGATAACGTTAGAAAAATCGGTGATTTACTTATTAATAATATTACGTACTAATATTACGAATTCAAAAGCAACTCTGTTGAGCGATCACGGTATAACGCACCGATTTCAATGAAATTTGGTGTAGAGATAATAATAAATAATGGTAAATGTAATCTATACATTATTTCATCGAGGGGAATATTAGCCAAGACGTTTAGCAGTCAGGTTCATTAAACACTAAATCAGTCATCATCTGAGCAAAAGGTCATTTCAGTGATAGAAACAATTAGAACATCAATAATATTATATCTGTACTAATATTATAAAGAGAAAAAAATAGTTAATTGTTTGTTTGCATTAAATAGGCTCCGAAATTCTTCTTCTCTTCTCTGAGAGAGAAGAATTAAATAGACTCCCATATTACTTTACCGATTTGAAAAGTTCTTTCCCCATTAGAAAGCTACATCATACCCGAATAACATAGGCTATATTACATTTGCAAAAAAATCTTCGAGACTTAATCAAGTGTTCTAAGCTTGGAAAGTTTGCTAAGAGCGTGTTACAATTTCTAATGTTTAAATTTTTGAGTAAATATCTATATCTATCCGTGCGAAGACGGGGCCGCTAGTATTTTATAATTATACATTTTCAAATGTTCGATGAAGTATAGCAAATAAATATACGAGTTTAAGAGCACGGAACATGTATAATAAATCTATTATATAACTGCATAGGATATTAGGTAATCCCTATACACACACGAACGGCGGACACAATAACATTGAACAATCGCGTGCACAATCTAATGTTGATCAGTTCGGCATTTTATTAGCCCGGTGACTGACATGCATGGTCTAGAGCCGTGTTAGCGGCATAGACATGTAGTTTTAAAATGCATGGGTTAAAATTGTTGGTTTTAAAAGTAATAAACTTAATCAAAGTTCATTATTCTCTTGAAAAAAAAACCATTAATGTTTTGTAGTATAGTGGGTGAGATGAAACCTGACATGGTTATAAGTGACTACCATGATATAAATAAGAAGCAACATAACATACGAGTAAAGTTACAATCAATCAAATCAAGTAGAATTATGGCTCCAAAGAAACCAATAAAGAACCCAAAAAAGAATTATTTAGTTTGGTGCAGCTGATCGGAAGTTATTGGCGTACATACATTCAGCGATCCATTTTTACTTATATTCATAATATCATAGAATTACTTCCTCTCCTTACTTTAGTTTTTATTCTTAAATTATTGTTGTTATTTATTGTGTTTTTTACTTAATTTCAAAAAAGGAGGAGGTTATCGATTTGACGGTATTTTTTTTCTATGTATCATAACCTCATAACCTCATAACTTTTGAGTGGATGAACCAATTTTGATTATTCTTTTTATTTGAAAGCTATTCAGTTCGTCTTTTTCAGTGTAATCCCATTTCAATTTGGTCCAGTTCTTGAAGTCGTTTTTTTCTTTAAAATTTGTGATTATAAGTATCTAGCTTTGTAATTTACATATTTTAATATTTTTTTACGTTATGGAATTACACAGTTTTTTGTTTATAAAAGTGTGGGCGAATCTAAAATATTATTTATAAGTTAAAATATTCTTCTTGGATATTTATTTACTAACATGTTGCAATGTAATAGCTAGCTTGGCTTAGTAGACCAAAACCTCATTCTGAAAGAGAGGCTTATGTTCAACTGTGAACGGTTAAAGGGTCTTGATGTGTTGAAAAAAAGTAGTTTTGATACAGTTTCAAAACATTATCTTACATGTAAAATTCTCGTGTTGCGGTATTTGCTATCAAACTCCACCGGTTAGACCGATTCTCAAGAAATATTATGTGCGTATCGGGTAGGTTCGAGAATCGGCTAACGTCTATTTTTCATACCCCAAATGATAAGAGTCACCTAACACTAAGTATTTTTTAAATTTTTTATCTAATAAGTTAAATAGCAACGAGTACCGAGGGTAAGCAACGACGGCGCGGTCAGTAGTTGGATGTGACCGCTAGTGACATGAGCGTCTCCGTGATTCGGAGGTCATGTTAAGCAGTCGGTCCCTGTTTGATTCCGACACACCGCCCCGCCCTAAGCCCCGGTGGTGTGATGACCCGAGGGGGCTTCCACACGTAAAAAAAAAAGCAGTCGGTCCCGGTTGTTATCATACGTGAAGCCTAGTTGGAGGCCTACGGGCGGCTTAAAAACATCCAACGGGAAGATTACGTAGCCACCACGTTGTCTTGTCAGTCCCCAACTCGCACTTGGCCAGCGTGGGGACGTTATGGCCTTAACCCTCTCCTGAGAGGAAACGCGAGCCCAGCAGTGGACCATTATGGGTTGTTATTAAGGTTAAGGTATATTAAACTGATTCACTAACAAATTACGTCTAAGAGTAATATAATTATTGTCACTATAATATACATATAGCAAGCACATTATATAACAGTTTTACCAACCATTCATGATGTTATCCACCTAGATACAGCATAACAATGCGGTATAATTAACAATAGCAAAAACTAAACAAGTCTTCTGGAGGCCAACAGAAGTGGTGCCAAACATTTAACCATAATATCGTCAAACAAATAGCTATTTACTTAATTAACTTTTAAATAGTACCAGTTACTGCAATATAAGACATATACACATCTACATACGTCAGAATGAATCGTAATCAAATGTATTTTTCTAAAATCAAGCTCACTTGTACTATATTATTGTTTAATCCATTTAAATCCTGACCGATTTGCACTATGGCAAAGCATTGCATTATTTTCAAAGATAAAATGACATAGGGCAAAACTGGTCAGGATTTAAGTATGAAGTATAGACCGGCACATAACTTGGCCAGATTCGTTAGATGCGCAGAAGTCGTTTTTTGAGGTCCCTTTGGTTGATAGAGGGACGCGGGGATTGCAGTAGTACCGTTTCGAGCAAGCGATTAGGGCGTCAGTCGACCACACTTTTATTTTGATTGTTTTGATTTTTTGCATAGTCTACTATGCGCGAACTCACCCTCACTACGCCGAAATCTGGCCAAGTTAGATACCGGCGCCTATACAAGTCAGGTTGATACTAGAATATATCTTAACAAGTACCACCAAGGGTCAAGTATCGAGAGTATATAGTTTACGTTTATATAATCTATAAACTTACTATATATTATATAAACTACATAATTATTTTAAAGACGCAAGTGACATACTAAGAAATATCTAAAGAATTTCCAGTTTTTTAAATGATAGTCATATTTTCAAAGAATTTGTGTTGCCAGCTACAACCCGGGTGTAAAAAATAATATAAAATCAGACTAATATGCATATCGTAAGATACAATCTTTTGGTTTCTTTATATAAAATATTTATTATACTATACTTCATATTAGGTTAATTAAACATGACATTAGTTAATTTAAAAGAATAATTTAGCTAAATGAGCTACTTTTATAATAACTTATTTATATATTTATCTATTACTCAATTTAAGGCTCTTAATTTGAAATTAATCTAGTTACATTTTTACTTTTCAATCTGTAAACAATATAAATACAAAACAAAATAAACATAAATAACAAGTCATAAAAGTAATAATAAAAAGCTAAAAAGCTAAACCCGACTAAGTAAAAACTTCAGCCTTTTTTACCCGGACTAGTAATGCAAATTGTTCAACATCTCATTCATTAAAATCATTTCAATAGTTTACCGTAGAACTTACAAACATATATAGACTCTTTTTATGATATACGGGGCAAACGAGCAGACGTATCGCCTGATGGTAAGCGATTAGGGCAGCTCATTGACACCCGCAACACCAGAGGTGTCTCAAGTGCGTTGCCGGCCTTTCAAGAAAGAATACGCTCTTTTCTTGAAGGTTTGAAGAACGTATTGGTCCGGGAATGCCACAGGCTACAGTTCATTCCACAGTTTTGTTGTGCGAGGCAGAAAGTTCCTGAAAAACGCTGTTGTGAACTGCCAACCATCAGGCTTAAATAAACTGACAAAATTATTACCCTTCCTCTGGGCTTCGTCATAGTCTAGTAATGTACCTACTTAAAAATTGTAGCGATCGACAAAAGCCTTGAAAATGAAAATTTAAACTGTCATATGTTGCAAAACGGCATGAGAACCTTAGACAATATTGCAAGGTTTCTCCGCGTGGGAGAGTGCAAGCATTTCTTATCTATAGACTTTCCCTTTCGTTGGTTTACTAACCTTTAATCGCAATATATCGCAATGCCGTGTATATTGATGTTCTGATTTTTCGGTTATTAAACTAACTATGCATGTTAAATTAACTATTAAAATTCGTATTAATCATTCAAATAAGATCAAATTGTTAACGAATAGCTAGAAATAAGAAATTAATGGTTCGTAAATTACAAAATCATTCAGTATATATTTCTTTTATACTAAACGTTAATCGGCAAGCATATTATCGGGCGTTGCCAAATTTGTGATTAGCTGTGTTATGTGTACTTGAGTTTTGGAGGTCCGATGTCAAATAGTAGACTTAAAGCTAAAAGAAAGATTACAACTTTAGTTGTGTACTAACATAACAGTAACAATTTGTCCAGGTCACTTAAACTGGTTGACGTCATTCTTCGCTGGGGTACAAAGGACTGGAAGAGGACCTTTAGTTTTCTTCTTTAACCTGTTCTTTTTAGTTTCACAAATGTGCCTTGATCTTGACAGAGATGTTTTAGAAGCAGATTACGAACCAGACTACCAGTCACCACGAACTTCAGCATATTGGAGTATTTCGTTGACAGAGTATCGAGATATTATGATTTTGCTCAAGCAGTTTATTATTTACAATAATATGCCAAAATGAAACTCAAATTATAACAGAAAATCTATAAATACGAAGCAAAAAAAGCATATAAATACGAAATTTACCAAATATATACTAATATTAGCCGAGCCGAGCGGTGTTACCCGCGGTACAACAACAAATGCGGGTATCGCCACGAACAAAGCCAGTCTAAAAAGTAACCCAAGTTACTCCTTATATCATCAGCTATCAACAAGTGAAAATCCCGTCAAAATCGGTCCAGTCGTTCCAGAGATTAGCCGGAACAAACAGACAGGCAGACAGAGAAAAATTGTATAAAATAACATATTAGTATATCTGCCGTATATACCTACGCATGTATTTAGTAAAAACCGGTAATTTAAATATTACAAACAGACACTTAAATTTTATTGAGATGTAAAGATTAAATTCCAAAGACTTTTTTGTTTGGTTGACGGCGCTAATTTCAGGATACAGCATTAGTAGTGTCTGATAGCTCATATTCTTGATGAACATAATGAAATTAAGTAATATTACTGTCATTTAAAAAAAAATCATTTTTAAACCATGATGTTGACATGAAAAGTCGTATGAAGTTAAGAATTGATTAAATGTGCATAGATAACATCATAATTGGTTTTATATTCACTGTTAAAATAGTCATGATAAGGTGAAATCAGTAATTACTAATCTCAATTAATTCCTACTAAATTTAAAGGCTGTTGTGTCACGTTCCGTGTTATATTATTAAACTTAGTCTCTATAAACTATAGTTCCGTTTTAAAAGAAGGCCTGAATAACCACTTAATAGTAGAAATAAGAATGTATTTATTGCATAATACTTATTTTAAAAGTATAAACAATAATTTTATGCATTAGTGAGAATGTCAATATTGTAATTAGCGTGCGGTCAATGACTTTTAATGCAAAACGGCCTGAGTTTTAAAAAATCGTAAGGTAACTCTTAGACTTTTATTTTTTTATTAAGTGGCAAGTGAAATACATGGTAGTTGGAATCTAAACACTATCTAATCTAATTGAGTTTTGTACTAATAAAATATTATAATCTAAATTAGCTCTGTAGGTGCTGCTGAGATTGAATTAAGTGTCAAAGGAAAGCAACTGCAATTGGTTAGGTGTTTAAATGTGAGATGTTTTTACCCTACTGCGAAAGAAGGAGGGCTATGTTTTTCGAGAATATGTATATTTATTTGGCTCGCTATAAAGCCTAAAGTGCTTGTCGTATTTTTATGTGAGTGGTGAATGGTGTCAATAGATTCGTCCTAGTCGTGAGAGTGACACTGTATACGTCAAAATTAATAATAATTATACGCTGCCGAGATTTTTTTAATTTTGCTGTACCCAGTGTCGATCTCACGACTAAGGCATATAGATTATCATAAAAGCAGTACCTAAAATGGATTTTTTATAAATTGGACTAATTTATAAAAAATGCAATACGATATTAACGACGATTAACTAGCTCCCGAGTACATTCCCTTAGTCCTACGGAGCATACGTCACTCTCATTTCAAGTCACAGGCAGGAGGTAGACGACCCTGGCCTACTTTGTTTATTACTACCCATTCGTATGCAGCAATATTTTAGTTCTTTGAACAGGAACTCCTTATGTTTCCATGTAATTCAACAAAAACCTGTCCCAGTTTCATGTAGTGGGATTAAAAGTATAAGGAATTTACACAGATACAATAGTATATATATATATATATAGTAGATGAAATAAAAGAAAACCATTGTGCCATTTTTTATCGGAGCAAAATGTGGCTCAAATCGTGGCCCAAGTAAATTGCACCATTAGATGGCAAGTAATTATTTCGGGAAACCATTAAAGCATTTAGCTCGATAATGACCTTCAACGTTGCTACACCACAACACCACGCCATAATTGAGGCAATCGAAATTTTCACATTTTTCTCGCCAAATCAACAATTGTGGAATGGCGTCAACGGTTGAAACTTTAGAAATCAATTACATTCGTAAAAATAGTTTTCCAAAAAAAACCATACCAATTCGTAATAATTTGTTTAAGGTTTTAAAGATGCTTCAATATTTCGGTTCAATGGTTCGGTAACCTTCTCGGTTATCAGTAGCTATGTTTTTTGTTTTTCCCAAAGACGGACCCAATTTCACGTCTTCCATATTTTTTATATTTTAGTTTTTTATATTTTTACTGAGACTCGAAAAACTTTAGAATTGAAGACTTTAAATACTTGACATTGGCAGACATAGCTGATCCGGCTGGTTGCCATCTCATGAAAAGAAGAAGAACGTTTTTGTTTCAGTTTTTTGCATTTTTCATACTTTTATCCAACTTGAGATAACGTGTGAAAATGTGGGCGTATAATACGACTTTGTCTTCGTCTCCTAGGGTATAGACGTGAGTATGTTTATTTCTTAAATGTATATATTTCACTTTTGCATTATTTACTCACAGAATAATATTTGTTTTATTAGAACTAAAGATGATACGAACTCCTTGGCATACTTGCATATATTGCATTCATAGAACAATTTAATGATAAGTATGTTTGCTAGTGAATGTTACCAAACAGGAATTACCCACATTTAAACAAAGTCTCAGGTCGTTTACTAAAATATATTTGGAAATATGAATCTATATTTTGTGGTATTCTAATACTCAGTTTACAATTTCCGACGGGACGTTCTAAAATTTATTTTATAGCTATTTTCACAAACATTTGTATGTAATTGTAATGCAGTGGTGTGGCCTTGGATTAGCAATTAATGATTATATGAGTTCGATCACACTCACATAATTCTAATGTATATCTATAAATGAAGACTTCTAATTGACTTTCTGTCTGTGAATTGGTGTTAGACTTCCATGTACTTATTAAATAAATAAATAAAATATTTCATTAATTTATTTATTTTAATCCAAAATTGTGCCTAAACTCTGTAAATAAAGTATAAGTAAGAGTAATGATTTGCGAAAAATGACTGGCAGGAGCCAGATGCGGGAAGTCGAGGATCGAACCAAGTGCCATGCGATTGAAGACGCATACGTTCACCGGTGGGTTGCGACATGGTGATGATCATGATGATGTTTTTATATGAAAAATGGTTCCTACGAGCAGGCAGGTCTTTAACTTGCGTTAAAGACCTGCCTGCCAGTCACGAATGTCGCAATTGAACTTTTGGTAAAGCAGTACTCCCTTTTCTTAAAGGTTTAAGTAAAACCGAGCTCAACTTTTAAATTTCTTTAGCATCTTATAATAATTAGGTAATCTTTATGTATAAACTATAACATATATTTATAATTGATAATATCATCAGTTGCAAAAATTAAAAGAATTACATTATATATAGTAAGAATTAAATTTAAATTGTAATGTCAATCAGTTGCCATAATAAATTTTAATAATTAATAATTATTTTTACGAATAAAACCTTTATGTTAAAGGCACCTTAGAACATTTTCAAGGGGGGTTTCGCGTCGATTCTTTTTCTAAAATCGCTAACGCCTCTATTCTTTTTATTTCTATTATCAGCATTACCTCTATACCTAGAATTTAGAGATGTCATCCCGTAACATTCGTTAGTTTTGTATTCACTATTACGTTTGTAGAATGCCCCTTGACTAAGGGAGCTAATCCTAAACGAAGAGGTCCTGGGGCCTCAGAAAGCCACATCTTATAGAAATAGAAACTCATAACACAATATCATGTGCTTAAGATATAAATAATAGGATGACTTTCCTAGACTACAAGTAACTATATATTTTTTATGTAACAGCGGGCACGAGCATACGTATCGCCTGATGGTAAGCGGTTACCACCGCTCAAGGATACCCGTAACACCAAAAGCCTCCGGTACGCTCACATACTTGGTGAAACACAACGTAAGCGCTCTTTCACACAGGTTTTCTGTGAGGCCATGGTATAACTCCGGTCGAGCCGCCACATTCATGCCGAAGCGTGGCTCTCCTTCGCAGAAATATGTGAATGAATGTAAAATGTATGACACATTTCTTGGTGGATAAGGATGAAGTGAGCTAAATGCTAGCCGTAGTATTAATGAAGACGAAAGTGAAATCTAGTTTCATCTCTGTCTTACTCGTAACAAATAATTATAAACAGATGAATACGAAATATTCCATTTGTAGCAATGAATAAAAGGTTATTATCATGTATACATTATACTAGGTAAGCTAACACAGGTGAGCGGAAGCCCTGTAGTCAAATCCGGAAATAGAATTAACATAGACAAGCGGAAACTGACGTAACAGGTTCATAATAAAACTGTAATGCACAGACATTATCTTTGAATAGAAAGTGCATATTTAGAGGCCACTAGTATGACGTATTGGTCCTTATTTTGAGCTCAATTTCCGATAGATTTCCAATTTAAAATAGGGTCGAGAATTTTATCAACTTTTAAGAACGGGAATTGTGGTATCCGTTACTAAAGAATGAAGATACAGGAGCCCAAAACCCCCCTGCCCACATAGCACCGTCATCATTATCATCACCTTTCGAAGTCCACTGTTGAACATAGGCCTTTCAAATTAACCTAGCCTCTTATCAGCCCACTACCAATTCAGCTTGCTATGTTAAAATACCCCTATTTCGATATGCGATAAGGATCTTGTGTGATAACACACTTGTAACATTTGAACTGAAGGTTATCGTGAGCAGTAACTTATGTATCAGTATGTATGTATATATATAAATAATTAATTCAAAACTAATTTCACCGACACCTACCACTGTCTCTCCCATACATTTCGATCCATCCTAAGGTTGCCTGGAAGAGATTGTTTTAGGCAATAAGGCCGCCCTTTGTACACTCCATCTCATATTTTATGTACTCTCAACTAACTCTGTAATATTATAGTGTGCAAATAAAGAGTTTTCTATCTATTTAACTTTTTTTTATACATAGACCTGCCAAAGTGAGATTACTGAGCCTGATCAAAGGTTTGAGTAGAAACCAAGAGATGTTTCACCGAGTAAGTGACGATTCCTTCAATTTTTCCCCCATCCCCCGCCTCTAGTGTTGTTTGTGTCCATGGGCAGCGGCAATCGCGTACCATCAGGCGATACGTCTGTTTACCCCCTTTTCCATAAAAAAATCATCACCCGAATTGTTAACAAATCAATCTTTCCAGTCACAGACGAGATTATTTATAGGCATAATCGTTGTAATTTAATGATACTGAATGAATAAAATATACATTGCACATAAATTGTTCTCAGTACTCATCGCCTTGTTGTTATTCATTAATTACGGCTGGTAATCACATGGGAAATGTTAAAACGTGAGATAACACCCATCGCTACTTTACCTGCATTTGTTATTGTTGCGAATATTCAAGATCGTGTAAAAAATCGAAGATGTGGTTACTTTTGTTTATGACAAACTTGATACTTATTTTTCTTAATATTCGTGTTTTAAAAAATTTAAACTAAACAACGTTTATATAGTAATTTATACTGTGTGACACATGGACTTATGATTTTAAACTAGGCAGTCCGTTTTATGGTAACCAGGTCGCTGATAAACATAATTAAATATTACTGAATATTATAAATAACAATTTATAAGTAGATACTATAATATAGACAGTAGTGCTCGGCATACAACTACCTGTTAAATCGCACGCACGACAAAAGACAGCATCATTAACCAATAGACCTATCGGTCAAATAAAGCAATTCATTTATATCTTTACCCGACTGCGAAAGAAGGAGGGTTATGTTTTTCGAGTGTATGTATTAATGTATGTGTGTATATTTCCTTGGCACACCCTAGAGTCTAAATGGCATGTCGTATTTTATGTGAGTGGTGTCAATAGATTCGTCTTAGTAGAGAGAGTGAAACTGGGTATACCAAAATTAAAAATTTAAAAAAATTATAAAGTTTTATTCTTATTTAATTCATTAAATTACCTAACGTAGGTTGCACTGAGTTTTACAATTAGCCTTATTAATTATTATTAACTCTTCTAGTTGCATCATAAAACGGCTGAGAAATTCCAATACAGCTTATGTTTAAAGAATGTAAAGAACATTATATTAGATGACACGTGTTATAAATACAAGTTAAGTTATATATTTATATCCATTATCCTATGGTATTATTGGTCATTGTTTATTTGATGCGTATAAGATACTAGACTATTTAAATAAGCAACACCTAACTGCGTGTGTGCATGTCGAGGAGAACGCGTAAGTATTTACCTATTATGTCCATACATACTCGTACATATTACTGCTGTCGCTTATATAACAAAAGAGTGAACTAGGGAACAGAATCTACTTAACACCTATATTTTGCTTAATTAAGTCCCTCTTAATAAATCCTTGGCAACCTATTGCCGTAAAACACACATCAATTAATATTATAATCTAACAAAAAAGTAGCTTAAAAGTACAGGTAGTTAAATCAAATCTATGTGTAGTAGATCAAAAAGAACACAAAATAGGAAAAATAACAAAAAAAAATACAAAGTAGATAACTACTTAATGAAAAATAACACAAAATTAACAACTGCCCTATTTTCTTAATTAACTAGTTGGGCATAAAGTAAAGGGCCATTAAATAGGTCTGTTTGGAAGACAAGAGGCAGTTTAAGTTAGAAGACTATTAGTAGTTAATAAAAGTGTTTTTGGGCTTCAGCTGAAAATCAGCGCTGTGGTCATATTCAGGACTGTAGCATAGGCTGAGGCTGTCGCCCTTCAGTCACACAATCTGATTATTTTTGATTAGTTTAGTAATATTTTTTGTTTTGTTTAACGTTTGTTTTGTTGTTTAGTCTAGTTAAATGGTTTTATATTTTCTATTTTAATGTGCATTTTGTATGAGTAATAAACGTATTTTCTTTCTTTCTCTAGTCGTAGTCACTCCCAAATAAATACTTTTACCTATGATATACACGAATATGGTATTTGAATAGAAAATATTTCATAATGATACTAAGTTGTTTGTACATTTAAAGTCATTAATACAATTATAGTTTAGAGTCGTGTATAACAAGACCTCAGTTCGCGTGCTAACTAGGAAACGTGCTGTTTGCATTCTATGTGCAATCTCTCTCTCGCATGTGCATCCGTTACACAAGGACAGAAGCTTTTAGGGTTAACGAGCTCTTAGCGGAACTGAATTCTTAAAAAAAAGGAACAAGAAAATCCTTTTGAACTCAAATCTTAAATTTCAAAACAGTTCTAGTAACATTTGTTAAGTTCTTTATTTCTTATGTTCGGTACCTTAACATAAAGTATTGCATATAATGTTCTTCTGATGTGATTCTCACCACTAAGCCAGGGGTTGTGTCTACTCCCATCCAGGACAAATGTTGTTTTTTTTTTTTTTATATATAGGCCTGCCAAAGTGACTCTACCTGATGAAAATTATAAGCAGAATTCAAAAGTGGTGGTCACCATAGTCACTGCAGATGCAGACAATGCAACAATGCAGCGTGATGACCCACACCATGGCTTTATAAAATCAGTATGGCTCTACGGCCTTGGATGGGTGTATTCCATACTAATAGTTACTAATCCATAGCAATATTACAAATTCGAAAGTAACTGTTTTTGTCAGTCTGTTATGGTTTAGCGGCTAAACCTGTGCATCGATTTCAATTAAATTTGGTATGGAGATACTCTAATTCTTGAAAAAGAACAAAAGCTATGATTTATCGCGATAAGACGCCGATAGAGCTTTATTAAATCAAATGTTAGAGAAATGACATTAAGAATTATGCGTTATAAATTTTAGGTGAAAATAAACAATGGTGATGTCAGGCCGTAATTCCATAAGTTGTTATGTAGCATATCATATAAGGAAGCAGCCCTACATAACTGCAACTCACGAACCTCTCCCTGGCTTCGCAGACCTATTGAGATTTACATTACGTGTCAACCGATTCTGTTATGTAATAACTATTTTATTGTGTTACATGTTCTGTTGTACTGTTGTAATCAAATGACTTCCGAATCTTGAGAAAACTTTTGTAATATATTGAAATCATTGCTTGCGTTATTGTACGGTGCATTTATGTTATTATGTGGCGCTTGAAAGCCCTGTTGGTCTGTTGCTTAGACCTGACTGCTTAGCCAAAGGTGGTGGATTCAACTCTCATCCAGGATAAATAATTGTATGATAACCATTATCATTTTGTTCCGTGTCTAGGTGAAACTTATCTTTATATATATAATGATAAAACAAGGTGGTTTAAAAAGTTTTCGACCTCAGCGTGATGAAAGCCGTACTCGTTAATAATAACTAGTGAATGTAGTTGTGCATCTTTGCATTTGCATTGTGCATCGCTACAAAAAGTCTGTATAGTTAAAAGAGACTAGGTATAAGAAATATGCCTTGTATCATCGCTATGTCGGAACCTCTTTAGACCATCCACGTATGTTTCTCAGTAGTTTAGTTACCACAGTACAGACTCAGACTTATTAATTTATTTATTGTTTTCATAATTTAAATTTTACAACTTGATATTTTAATATACACTAAGCCCCACACTACGACTCCCTGTCTCGTAGAGATAGTTGAATGCCTTACAATTAAGAAACATAAGAAAACAAAGCGGGTATGTGAATTCATGTCCTTATTTTGTTGAACTAATCAAGAACTACTCGAAACAGTCAATAAACGATATAATTAGCTAAACGTTTTCGATCATAACACCTCTTATTCGTGAACATGATTTAAGCCTGTTAGTTTAAAGTTGAAAATAACACAAAACCGTTTCTTAAAGTTAAATAACGTTTATAAACAAGAGGGACATATTTACCGCAACAACAAAATTGCCATTTATAATCACCTGTTTCTAAACGGTGCAACCTTGTAAGAAGAAATCGGACAAATTCACGAGCACTCTTTGAAATCACTAAGCAGCTTGTCCATTTTGTTATTTATTTGTATTACAGCACTGTTTGATTGTCGATTATTGGTTTTTAAGAAATAAGAAATGGTCAATGCGGCTTTATTATAAATTGTAATGAACTGAATTCTTTATCGATTATATCTACACCTAAGGATAGCATAACATTTCTTTAAATGAAATGAATTATGTTTTTCGAGAGTTATGTATGTGTATATATTCCTTTGGCAAGCCCTGGAGCCTAAATGGCTTATCGTATTTTTATGTGTGTGGTGTCAATAGATTCGTCTTAGTGAAAGCGATATTGGTACATCAAAAATAAAAAAAAACAAAATAAAAAACTTTTCTTCTCAATTTTTTCTATCTTTTCAATTCTTACTAATACTAAACATTTAAAAAAAAAGTATCTTATGGGGTTTAATAACGCCTTTATGTATGTTAAAGGTAATTAATTTATTGGTTTAAGACCACTTAAAACTATTTCATGTTTAAGAGTTAATAACATTTCTAAGCGGTGTAGATTCACTACAAGAATTTCGATTGAATTTCGTGAAACAGAAAATACAAAGTAGACTTTATAAACTTAGCCAAATAAGTTTACACGCGTGAAATTAAAAAAAAATAGATAGCTAATAATAAGAACAAAATCATTTTAGTAATTGTTTTTTAAGATTTGCAAATCTTTCAGGCAGTCGTTTTAGTAATTTAACCATTTTTCGGTATACTCGCATTAATTTTTAGCTGAAACGGTGATCTGTTAGCTAGAGCTAAAAATAAACTGTATTAATGATGAAAATGACAAGATAAACAACAATAAACTAGAAGGACCTACAAAAAATACAATACCTGTAGTTTTTATGAAAGGTACAATTTATTCACAATTATGATCAATACATTGGTTCGCATATCGTTTTCCGGTTGGCGATATAAAATGTATTTTAATGTAAAAGCAAATTACGTTGAAAACGTACTTTCTATATTTTCGAATTTTACACAGAAATGTATTGCTAGATGGACTGTCTCGTTAGTCTAGCGGTTAGCGTTATCGACTGCCGACCCAGAGGTCTCGGGTTGATACAAACCGCAGTCAGGTCTTTTTGAAGAAAGTTATGGAATTTTTCTTACAAGTAATACATTAACAGCTCGGAGTATGGCAAAATCGGTTCGATTTTTAATAAGACTGTAAATAATGAACTGATACTAAAATTAATGCTTCAATTTTATTTCCCAGGTACGAGGGATAGACCTGAGCTTTATCTTATCACCTTGTAAAACTTTCTACCTAAAGGTGCCGAACTTGAAAAAACTTTGTGCATTTCTAGCCCGCTTACAACTCAAGTGTCATACAAAAAATCCATACTGACGCTTCTCAAGTACCGTTTATGCTTATGACCTTTATTTATGTGAGCAAAATCTGTGATTAGCATTCTTATAATAAAAAAATCGATAACGTACAATAGTACGTAGGTACGTAACTGTAATCAACACCCATTGTCAAATGCCTAGCGGTGAATGCTCGTTCTTGTCAAAATGAACGATGCGGTGACTAATAAATAGTCATTGTTTAATATATAGCACATGGTTATATCTAACGGTGGATTAAGCGGTCGCCATTTAAAACGGGACCGATTTGAAGGATAAAAAATATTCGGTCGGATCCGAGTTCAATTCGTGTGAGGTGGGTTCCGTACGCGGAACTGTTAATTTGTAAACTTTTACGCAATTCGAACTTTTTTGAAGTTTTTAAATAAGGAACTCATTCTATAGTCTTTTAAGTAAATTCGAAGATACGGGATTGATACTTTTTAGCTTTATTAAATAATTCCTTTTAAACTTTATCTTAGAAACTAAAGGCTTTTAAGTTTGATATGTCATGATGTGGTACCTATAGTTCGCAGGCAGATTATATATTTTATTACAAAAATTTTTGTTACAAAAACCATTTACAAATTTTGAAGTCAACATGCGGTTGCTGCACTAAGCTAACCTATTTAATAATAACAACAAATATTTGACAATGTTTTCCCCTAAAGAAACTCTTATATTAAAAAATTTCACTTATTTTGTCCAATAGCTTGAGATGCACTACTAATAAAGAGATGTCCGTTTCCTTTCAATCAGTCTTAAGGAACCCTAAAAACGGTAAAGTCCTGAAGTATTACAAAGATCTTCAGCTGGTATTTACCAAAAATACCAGCTGAAGACACTTATAGTCCACAAAAGTTTTGATATTTTTTATTAATTAAACAAATCTATATATATACTAGCTGAGCCCCACGGTGTTACCCGCGATACAAAGATATTGTGCGAATTATATCTTTGTAATTGTTGTTTGCCTATGTGTTACTCTGATGTATAAGATGTTTTATTGTAAAGTTTCATTAAAATCCATTATCCTACGAATATTATAAACGTGAAAGTTTTAGTTTATATATATATCTACTGAAGAAAGGCAGTAGAAATAAAAAGAGTTCTAGTTCATCCTAGTGAGATTGAAATGGAGGGATTGGCATAACATACACTTAGTTTTTAAAGTTCCCGTAAAACGGGATTCTATTACTAAGATTTGGTTGTCCGTCTGTCTGTCCGTCCGTCTGCTACCAGGCTGCATCGAATGAACCGCGACAGTTAGACATTGAAATATTCAAAGATGATGTATTTCTGTTGGCGCTTTAACAACCAATACCTAAAAAACAGAATAAAATAAATATTTAATCTATTATATGGGCCCTATACAACAATTTTTTTTCTGTTCGATTTTGTTCGATATTTATAACGGCATATATTAAAATGGGTTAATGATAGGGAACCCTTCCTGCGCGAATCCTTAATGCATGAATTTTTTTCTAGCCCACCCTAAAAAGGCATAAAACGGAATCTGATCGCCCGATATACTGCAAGGCTGTTTCTTTAGAGGGGTAAGTAACATTGGGAAAGGGAGTGTTTGTTGTGTCCATTTCATGTAACCGCGACATCGTTCCCAGTAAAGTAATCCACGTCATTGAATATATTTCTAAGAAGGACGGGGTAGGATTTTTTTATCAATTTTTATAATACAGTAAAGTTTTAAATCTGATACATATTTAATATGAACTGAAGTAACTTCGCTGTTTCCTGTATACAATATTCTGATCATATTTAAAGTTCAATGATAAATATTGTGAGTGACAATGGCAGTGTGTACTCATTAACTTCAACAAAACATATTCGTGTATTGTTTTAGCACTTATTACGATGAGCTCGTGTGAAGAAAAAAATAATTATAAAATAACTCTCAGTTACGTATAAAATGTGGAATGTCTCTTTGTTCTCTTTTAAAGAGAGAGGGAGTCAAAAGTCACCTGTTAGAGAGTGACTACTACTGGGCATGAACGCCTGCTAAACTTATGAACTTGACCTTGACTTGAGATTTAAACATCATGATTATCATCATATCATCATGTTTTTTTTAAGAATCGAAAAAAGAAAAAGAAGAATTAGAATGACTTTTCAAGAGATTCATAGTTTCTTTTCTCTTCTCTTTATTAAATTAATAACAATATTATTATTATTACTTAGAGGTTAGATTCCCATCTAGAAAAAATAACTGCTATTAAGCACGGTTACTTGTCCGTGCTTAGATATAAATTATCCATATTCTGTTTAAAAAGTGATTTGATATACGATGTATCTATTTAGAAGTATATAAGTATACATAGTATATAGTTGACCCACGTTATTTCGTTTGCGTCTCTTTCAACCATACTCAGCTTCTATTAGTCTAAGCGTGATGTTAACTATCCTATTTTAGACTCGCTTATAAACACATTTCAAATAAAAAAAGGTAATAATAGATTCGGGGTTCATCGCGAGCAACAACGTGACAATATTGTCACGTTGTTGCTCGTAAAATGGTCGTATAAAAAGTATATCTCATAAATATATATTTATGAGATATACTTTTTATACATTGTAAGTATATTCTAATTAACTACATTGTATAGTATTGTTATCTAACAGTGTATCTTTCTAGAAATTACCTAGTTTTGGAACAAACTGTCTAGTGGGAGACTTGTGAATATTCTTGTAATCGAAACCGAAGGTAAGTTACATCATGTTCTGAGATAAAGACCTGTTATCTCTAGCAGATGTCTGTTTCTTGTGTTCTCAACTAAATCCCTTCAAGTGTTTAATTGAATAAACACAAATCATGTTCATAACCAAGATATGTGCATCATTTGTTGGGGGTCCAAAATAAATGAAATAAAGTTAAATTAAAGTGTTATTCTGTATAGTCCACTGATAGTCACAGGTCTCCTCACAATGGAGGTGTTTGTCCAGAGAAGGAAAACCTCTCACAAACCCTATCCCTGCCCTTCTGCCCAACGAGGTATTGCCAGAAAAAAAATGCCAAATTAAACATACAGTATTAGTTTTACCCAGTGGCCCACACTAGGCAAGCCTGTCCTGTGGGTGCCTGCAATTAATTAAAATAAAATTAATATAACAGCCTAAAATGTCTAAGAAAAGCCTATGTTCAGCAGGCGCCTGGTAAAGGTTGTTGTTGTTAAAGAAGTCTTTGTCTGCAGAATATACCAAATATGTGAACTTTTCGAAGGCAATAAATTTTAGCAACTAATTTTGTAGTTATTGCCCGTCATTGTACATGGAGGTAATCACGCAATGTGCAAAACGTTACACTTAACTTAGTGAGTCATTCCGAATAGTATGAAATATTAAAAATACCGTTCGCTGTATTTTCAAGCGAGTCATACATTGTCATTATCGAAAACCTATTCGTCTTTGTTTGTATTTACAATTCATTTCTTTTTCCTTATTTGTGGTAAATAATAAATACTTAACCCAATTTGTCGTACTAACGTTTATGCGTAGGACACCTTTTGTGGCCGAGTTCAGCTGAAAAGGTTACCTCCCAGGGCTACTATCCCTAAATGAAGGCACAATTCAAAAGAAGGTTGGGATACACAGTGGCACGGAACAAGAATGGGACATTCACTCCAGAATATGACCTGATAAGGCGTGATTCGGGGAAGACCTGAAATAACATCACCAAGGTCCTTTTAGGCTCTCGAGGCCGATCATCGGAGTAGTTTGGAGTAAAAGATAATTGTAAGTCATGTGACGTCGAGTAACTATATCTAAAGGACTAAAAACATAATAAAATACTCATTATAAACACACGAACATTGGTGTTAAGTTTTTCATTTATTTCATTTGGCCATTTTGGATTAATAATATATAATTGCATTGTCATCAGAACTAAAGGTACTTTTCAAATTTCAGCTCAATGACAAATCGGAAAGTGGATCAAATTTAATTTGCAAGATTTGATTACAGACTGGCAAAACTAAATAAAACCTTGTAAAATAGACATTTGCCAGGTAAAACATTACAATCCTTAAGTTACTGTAATAATCACAACATCTCAGTGTCATATGTCATCAATTCATCATATTGAAAAATCTAATGTAGTACCTATGACTGTATGGTCTGTAAGGATAGTCTAGTGGTTTAAGCGGTCAGCTCACAGCGTGCCACCGCGCCAAATGATGTGAGTTCGACCCACACATGACACAGCACTGTGTGTGATCCACAAATTGTTGTTCCATATCTTGGTGTTCTTTGTGTCCATTCTATTAATGTTTGTAATGTTCCCTGTGATACAGAAGTCTGAATATATTCCTAGAGCAGGAGATTATATTTTTTATAAAAAAAATATCTATTATTAAAGTTACTAAGAGTGCACTTGATATTTGTCTATAATTACAACCTTAGTACAATGTGTATAATTAGTTATAAATGGTCGGTTACACGTTACACCACACAACAATTATACGTCATCTCTGCGTGAATAATCACAGCGATTTTAAGTAGCCAAGGTAATGGTTTTACGCCATTTGAATCTAAGAAAAAATATTTAGGCAAAGTATTAAAATTAAACTAAATGTTGTCAAAATTTACACAGGTAACATTACTAGATATAGTATTGTGATAGATAAACGCTAAGTTGGTCTAGAGAGATTACTACTTATATCAACAACCCATAATGTCCCACTGCTGGGCTCGAGTCTCCACTCAAGGGAGGGTTAAGGCCATATGTCCCCACGCTGGTCAAATGCCGGTTGGGGACTGGCAAGACTACGTTGTGGCTACGTAAATCTTGCAGTTGGATGTTTTTAAGCCGCCCAAAGGCCTCCAACTAAGCTACACTACTGTTGATATGATAACAACCGGGACCGAATGCTTAACGTGACCTCCGATGCCATGCCACCAGCGGTTGCCCATCTAGGTACTGACCTGCGCCGTCGTTGCTTACCCTCGGTGATTGTTTTTCGAGTGCAACTGGGCTATGAACGCCTCTCACTGGGCTATGAGCGCCTCTCATAGTCCAGTGAGATTTAGATTAGATTACTGCTTATTATATCTATACGTTGTGTGAGATATTAAAAAAGGTGACTGTAAGTAAGAATTTAACCCATTCTTTCTCACAAAATTTTTGTATTGCCCCTTTTTTCATATGACAACGTTCCATACAATTTCAATACCTCTTCTTATCTATTATTCCGCAACTCCGTGCAAAAATTATGTGTACTCAGTACAACAGTTCAACCCTTCACCTGTAATCAGTTGGACAGCTTACAAGTGACGGCATAATGCTGAATGTTATTGTTTTATGCCCCTGTATCTGTCTAAAAAGTTCTCCTGGCGGTACACAGGACCTACCAATTTCCGACACGGGCCCGTGGCCAATAAATATAAAACAAAATACTGTTGTAAAGCTAAGGTGTTGTTTTTACATATTTTTTCCATTATAATCTTTTGAGAGTGACCGTTACTAGGTACAGTTTATTTAAACGTAACGACACAACATATATTGTATTGGATGTTACGCTTTTGTATACGGTTCTAAACCTAGGACAATGGATTCAAATAGACCAGGTCAGCGGGACACAATCAATGAGTATTGTGGATGGAGGAACGAAACAAAATATAAATAAATAAACTAGTTTATTAACCACGTTATTGACTATAATTATATTTTCTATTATATACAAAATAATGCAGATATAACAATAACATTTGGCACTCATGAACTAGCGGTATCCTGACATGTTTGCCTGTAGCACATTGTGGTTGTATAGGTTCTACTAATATTATAAACGCGAAAGTTTGTAAGTATGTATGGATGTTTGCTACTCTTTCACGTAAAAACTACTGAACGGATTTAATTGAAACTTCACATCAATATAGCTTATACATCAGAATAACACTTAGGCTACAATTTATAAATATACAATTCACACAATATCCTTGTACCGCGGTTAACTCGGGTAAGCTCAGCTGGTGAGAAATAATGAAAGAAAATAGTAAACAAGAAAAATAAATAAAACTCGAGTACATAAACTTTTGGTAAAATTGATACAACCTATGTCACTCGGACCATTATCACGAATGTATTGACAGCTTATTTATAAAAATCGGTTCAGTAGTAGCTACGGTGGAACATGCAAACATATATAAGTAGACTACCAAAACTATAACACTTCATTTTGGCTTCACCTTAGTCGGATAAAAACAATATTTGAAACAGTTTGCATATCGTTTATCGCTAATGATGCAGAACTTTGTGAGTTTGATTTAACTCTGCCATGTATGATACGATTTAGAGTTTTCTTGTTTAGGTGAGCATACTACAGATTTAGTCCAATTCAAATTCGTAGAAAAAGCAGCACCCCTAATGGTTGTAAATTAAGGAATGAAAGAAGCTAAAATTTAAAGTTTTAAAAACACTACACAAACACTTAATCGAGTTATCGTACGCCAAAAGTGCCTTACATCATTTTGGAAAAGAGCTGATACGGACCAATGTTAACCAAACATAGCTAAGAAACCTTAGCTTTGCGGGCTTTCGAATGAAAAAAAACAGTATCGAAATCGGCCTCAGACAGACAGACCAACATTGATGTCAATCTTATAACACGGAACACCCCTCTTTTTGCGTCGATTATTACAATCATGATGTAGACTTATTTAAATAATAGACACTTCTTTAAAACTATAATTCATCCTATTTTTCAGGTTATTTGAATAAGTACTTACGTGTATTTAATTAGAGTTACAACAAAACAATGACCAGTGCTGACTACACACGTTGTTACTAACGCTTACCTACTACACTGTTTACCGAACACAAGTAATATGCAATGATCTAATTTATATCTGGCTTGATTATAAATTGTTAATTGTTAGAAAATTCGTAAAAGAAAACTGTGTATCTTAAAATAGTTATTGAACTTACCCGGTAGCATAAGTCTAACGTATTTAAACGGATTAAAGCTTCCCGCAACCGCGACGCATCACTTCTTTCGTTGTAAAAAAATAATACTGTATTTTTATGGTATAGGGTGCAAACACAGCGTAAGCACTGTTTCATACCGGTTAAAAATAAAAATTAAAAAATAACAATTTCTATAAAGGCTGGCGCGATTTTGAAGGAACTTACACTGGCAGATGGCTGGTAATATAGGGAGTAAGTTACTTTGTTTGAGATTGATATAACAGTAGTGATACTCAGTGTTTTTATTATTAATATTTTTAACCACACAAAGATATTTTTATAAGTTTTTGAAGTGAGAAGTTCTATCTATAGCCACGTGGAGCACTTTTTGTAGGAGAAAATCTTATGAGTTCGCGTCACCGACATGCTGACGTCACAAAACTTCTTTGGCCGCATTGAGCACTATTTGGTAGAGGAAACTCTTTTGGGTTCGCGTCATCGACCTGCTTAGTTTGATCTTGACGTGTGACGCCTCTAGTGTTGCGGGTGTCCACGGGCGGCGGTGATTGCTTACCATCAGGCGATGCGTCTACTCGTTTGCCCCCTATACCAAAAAATGGTATACAAGACAGGCCCTAGACTCCAATAGCTGACTATTCAGTAGTCAACTCCAAGTAGGCTTCTCCAAGCCTGTATAACGTGACTTCTTAACTTATTTCAACAATAGTTTCGTAAATTTCAGTTTCAGAATCACCGAAACATTTAGGTACGCTACAGTTGTTAATAATGAACCAAATCTATGTCTAATACGATTAAACTGTAAAATGTCAATTATCCTAAAGTACACAAAAGCTTTAAACAAATTGGGTTATTATTGGTACACGAAAATAAATTAAATGATTGCGTCTCAATAATTTGCAGCAACAAATACCAAAGTAAAGGAAATAGCAATAATTTAATATGTATATGGATGTACTAGTTTTTGTCCGCGTGTATGTCCTTCCTCAAGTACTAAAGTATCTCCTACGCGAAATTTCATTAAAATCAGTGTAACGATTTAGCCGTGAAAACGTAACAGACAGAGTTAGTTTCGAATTTATAATATTAGCATGGATTATCTTCTCTAATAATATATAAAATTCTCGTGTCGCGGTGTTTGTTACCAAACTCCTCCGAAATGGCTTGACCGATTTTTATGAAATTTTGTGGACATATCGGGTAGGTCTGAGAATCGGCCAACATCTATCTTTTATACCCCTAAATACACTTTTTTGTCATTTTTTTGTATACATTGCAAAACAACGTTTGACTGGTCAGCTAGTCTACGTAATAAGTTTTGATTGTAGGTCAGTCTAAATACGTATCCGCACAACACTGACTGATCAAGAATACGGCACACCGTATGAATGTGTGCATAGTGAATAGGAATGGTAGCACATGACCACCTCTATTCATCATATGAATGTCATAAGAAGCAACTCCTTAGCTACCTTGAGTAAATTATACAGGACGACGTCACTGCAAAAAGAGAAGGAAATCTTGAAAGAAACCTTAACAACCCATCCTGCCATCGTGGTACAGCAGACCGGTGGTAACAGTTTGCATACAGTTAACCATTAATGTAATACTTAATAATACTAATATACCTAAAGATCTGACTTTTAAAAAGAGTGGCTATGAGTTTCTTTGCCAGTAATCTTCTCATAAGGTTCTACGCATTTTGGAAACTTGAAGTTTTTTTTTCTTTGGCAAACTTGAAGTTATGGATCGACACAGGCAGGCAGTGAATTTTGATGTTCTCACCTATTTCACCTTGACAATAGAGTACATCTGGGGCGTCTGTTTGTGTAGATCTATGATTTCTTTTTAAGCTGTAGCTTCAATTTAACGTTCATAAATGTCACTTAGTGTCTTAATTGAATAAATGATTTTGAATTTGGGAGATAGTTTTTTGTTTTTTCATAAGACGGTCCCCATCTCATGTCATCTATATTTTTATATTTTTTATCATTAATTTCATCACGACGAAGACTTAAAGTCTCGAAGACTTAAGATTTAAAGACTTCATATACTTGACATCTTTGCATAATACAAAATTGAATCGCTTTCTGTTCTTGTACGTTTAGATCTTTGAAACTACACAAAAGATTATAATGCGGTTATCACCAACAGAAAGGGGAAGGTTTTTATATTAACACTATGTTAGTGTTATGCACCCTGGAAATAAAGGAATAACACACAACGCCATCTAGTCCCAAACTAAGCAGAGCTTGTATTATGGGTACTAAACAACTGATATAAATACATATATACTTTTTTTGTATATATATACATCTATCATACATAGAAAACACCCAAACATTTGTAGATAATACAAATATTTGATCCGACCCGGGACCCGCATACGCTACCGCCGCGCCACCGAGGCAGTCAAAAAGGAATAGGTTGTTTGTATCATATATTCGAAGAATATACATTGAAACGCCGGGCCGGATCAAAAGTGCAGCATAAGAAATACTCAACTGCCAACTGAGATCAAATCCCGTAAAAATAGTTTCACAAACATTTTATTTTGAATGTAACAAATTCAAGTATTACTAAATTTCGGTCTGATAATTCTGCAAATAATTTTTAAGATTTTATGCTGTGCTCAGTCTCACTCTAAAAAAATGTATAAAAATATTGAGTCATTGTTTAAACACAAACAAAAATAATACGCGGTAAATTATTATTTTATATGCAATCTTTCTGAAGTTATATAAACATTGAAGATATGCAATACTATCAAATAGTAAGTTCGAGTCTAATACTAAGTATATGAAAGACGAAGGTTTAATAAGTAATAATATTCTAAGCTATTCATTACTATATTACAAGACTATAAGCACCTACTTGAGTTTGACTTAATTTATGTCAATTATTTGTATACAATAGCATTTAAATTTTCAGTATTTGAGCGAAAGAAAATACTGGCAATATTTTTATGTAAACATCAAAAGAAGGCCGGGTTTATTCTAGCACAAATGTGCTGGTAACCATGGCAGCGTTTCTAGAAGAACGCTATCAGTAAGTGATGATGCAGAGGATTATTTGTCGCCTTTATGTATATTGTAAATATTTTTATTGTTTTTTCATTTTCGAGTAGAAGGTATTTTAATTTCTTGCATTCAATTAAATTAAAAAGTTGTAATTTTACATCTAAGATCAAAATATAAACTTTAAGTAGCTAATTAATACATAAGAATTAAAGGAATCTTCGGAATTGTCAAAGACATAAAATATTGGAGACAAAAATTGTCAAGATGTTTTTATGAAACAATCATACACGCGAAGCAAGCGAAGAATGATTTTTTTCTCAATAATCTTAAAGTTCAATATCTTTTTTTTTATTGTAAAAAATCTAAGGTATTACTAAAATTTTCACTAACACGTATTATTAAAATATTAAAAAAACGTTACTGTTTAAGTCAGGCTCTAAGTTTATGAAAACTTATCGACTTAAAATGAAAGTTTTGCATTTTATAATTTTGTACTTTCTTTAAAACCACAAGTTTTCTTTTATTTATCTACCTACATTTCAAGTTATTTATTAAAATAAAAGTATTTTGTAGTTATTTTAAATTATATTATGTTTATAAACTAAGATACTTTTGCTTGTTCCTAAAAGTAAAAGAAATAACGAATATAATATCTAAATGCACTTGTCTAAGAATACACTTACCTTATATTTCATTCTGAACTAAAATCGTCTTCATCCAACAACAACACAACACAAATAATAAAATAAAACTATGAACTATAATATTTATACCAAAACAAAAAATCGTTCCTAAAACAATAAAATAAATCGTCAGAGTATTTCGAATGCGATGTTTTGGCGCGGAATCGCAACATCCGCGCATGCGTACTGTGTGACTGCGCGGTAATGGCAGCGCTTTACGCGACACGGCGGTTTTGCTTCCCCGCCATTGCGGTGCAACGACCCAACACTAAGCTGAAACAAACACTTCCTACGGTCCGAGTGCAATGAAGGTGAAGGCAAACTAAAGGTGAGGTGCGAAATTGTTGCCGAAACAGTTTGTCACAGTGCATCAGCGAGACAGTGGGTACCGCCGCTACGCACTTCTCACGGTTTTCATTGCAAATACTGTGTTGACACTGACCCACTGTAATTTAGCAACTGATAACGCAAAAACGATTACAATTCGCTCATTGATCAATATTAACGGGTAGGTGCAAAATGTTATTTTCGGAAACTTCTTTGCTTTTCTTTTTCTCACGAACACTGTTTTAAAAAAAAAACACAGTAGACCGAATAACTTTTAAAACTAAAGAAGTTCAAAAAGTATTCGAAACTAAGCAGAAAAAATAATTTTCAAAAAATGAATATAACACGGAATATATAGCAATCTAATTATTAGATTTGCGTACAAAGCTTAGTAGATAAATATGCGACTTAACTAAAGATTTATTGCTTAATGAGTTCATACGCCTGGCGGTTGTAATTCGAGTAGAAATCTGCTTTGTTCTAACTTTTTAACGTTTTAAAGTGAACTGTGGTTAGTCAAATATTTATTTATACACTTGTTGCCAATAAACTGTTTAAGAAATTAGTACGCATCATCTAAAAACAGCGAACATACGTAAAATAATTCCGCAGCGCCTACAATATTTGTAGTTCTTTGTTAAAATTAGCGACCGGTGACTACGTTTGTTGGTTACAGTTAAACAGTTAGTTGTGCGAACCATATGGTATGTTGCTGTGTAATTTTGGTTACTTACTTTGGGAAAGGGCTGTTTCGACGAAGCTTCGGTTTCAGGGGGTCCTCTCAAGCTAGGGTCCCCCGGAGACTTGGTAGAATAACTAGTTCATATTTAGTAGAATACTACAAGAATGCAAGAAAAAAGTTGTTTATTATTTACCCGACTACGGCTAAGCCAAATATGCAGCTATAAATCAAATTGAATATTTTGGACATCTGACACAACGCCATCTAGTAGCAAGCCAAGCAGAGCTTGTTTTCTGGGTCTTAGACAGCATTGATATGTGTGCGTGTTGATACACGCATATACTTTTTTTTTATTTATACATACATATTATACATAGAAAACACCCTAACTCCGTTACAAATATTTGTAGATCATACATACATCTGGTCCGGCCCGGCCATCGAACCCGAGACCTCAAGCACAGCAGTCGCATATGCTACCACAGTGCCACCGAGGTAGTTTGCATTTGTATGCAGCTATGTTTGTATGTTCCATCGTAGTGAATAAACTACTTAACGGATTTTAATGACTGAGGTGTCAATAGATTGTATTAATGATTCGGATGACAGGGTATGTCGATGTTATCAAACTAAATTGATGTTAGTATTGCTCCCACAAATATACCTAACGCTGGGTTGTGTAAGTCACCTAGCTAGGTAGCTATATTGCGCTTTTACTGTTATAACAGTAAATACGCAATATTTTTTATGGTTTAAGGTCGGGGGGGAATCAGTTGTTGAATCATCTGATGGTGAGTCACTACTGCCATCTATGGGTGATGGAGTCACAAGTATGTTGCAGTACTTGCAGTCCTTTCCCTTAATACTGAAGAGATGTACCCCAGAAATTCAAGGTGAAATCTTCACTCATTCGGTGAATAGTATCAAAATAATTGCTAAGTTAAGTTTTGCCGTGAGGCCGTGGAAGATAGAGATGATACTCTTTTTCACGACGGCCAGTCTCAACGGAGATCAGATAACTACGGGAGATATTGTAGTGCACTAGTGTGTGCGCAACAATATCTCTTGCGTAGTTGCACAGGTACACTCTTTGTGTCCTTACTCCCTCGATCCGATGGTACGGACACGACCGAGGAGATTTTAGGCGTAGGACCTATCTACGGGATGCATTCCTTGATAGCCAAACTCCGGACTGTTATTAGGCATTGCTATAATTAGAAAACTTCAATAACACCCTTTGGCTAGACCCGGAATCAAACCCGTGACCCCTTGATTGTCATTTGCATACGCTAAACACTATACCAACTAAACTGTTAAAGAAAAAATATGAAAGATGATTCATCTTCATTCTAATAAAGAACATTAAAAAGTGTTTTCTCTAAAAGATAAAAATCTGGATTTAAATCCAGAGTAATCTTGTCATTCCTTTAAACGATTTCAAGTTTCCCTGTGTCTGAATCCTTATCAGTGTTCCATTTTACCTTCGGTCCATCATACGGAACAGTGAAGCAGGAAATTATTAAGTCAAAGACACACTTACATCTTTATTCATTTAGGTTACGGTGAAATTTACACACAGGCTAACAATACTCCTTTCTGTCTTTCGTAATTATTAGGAGCCGTCTTGCTCATCTTTATTATGAGAGCACTAAAGTATGATTTATACAAATATTAATATGTATAATATTATTTATACAATTATTTAAGTCTAAAGGTGTAAAGTAACTCTATTCTCAAGAAGTGCCGCTACTACTTTTATACCATTTTGTCAACGCTGCGATAAAACAACAGTGTAAAAAGACTAATTATATTTTCAGCTTGTACTTTTCAATTAAGTAGTTTGCTTAGTTATAGAATCTTCTTTATGTATCTACTGCTCAATATCATATTACTAGCGTAGATATATAATTTCATATTACCATAGCACAATAAAAATATGATTATGCATTTTTTTATAACTAAATAAGTTGCCACTTAATAAGCTTAAAATATGTATTCAAATTAAAAGAAACTTAAGTTAAAGACCTCTCTTTTTACAATAATTTTATAAAGCTGGAGGTTTGGCTTCCAATATAAAATATTATTAACAACTTTCCAAGAAAAGTTTTATTGCACAGTATCCGTACCCCTCTTCTATGGTTTTAACGATAGCGACAGCTAGTCCTAAAAGTTGAAACATTAGATATTGTTGCAATTGTAACATTGGTGGTAGTGTCAAATTACAATAACTTGCTTTCAGGCACCGTTAAATTCTGAAATTTAAAGGTGTCAATGATTAAAAAGAATGACATGAAATGGGTTTTAAAAAAATGAAATGGGTATTAGTAAAATGTTATCTGGTAACCTTTACTTAATAGCTTTTATTACTTGCTGTCAAATGTAAGCCGTCAGCTACTGTCAGATCGACTGTCAGCTGAAAATCAAAGTAAACATGCGGTTTAAACGTCTTTATAAATTTTATTTACTGATTTAAATCGACTACTAAAAGGAAAAGTTAATTGTTGAAATTCTCAAAATGATGGATCACATACGACAGTTTGACTGGTATGAAAATTTAAACATTAAATATTTATTTGTATTCGATATACCAGAGCCTTTTTATATGGACTTACAGTTTCTTGTGATATTGTAGGTGAAAAAGTTTATACTATTTTAGGGTAAAAAAACAATGGAAAGTAATTTATATTGTTATCAACAAAAACAACTAATAGCCAGAAATTAAATTATACTAAAACTACTTATAAACTGGACTAGATCAAATGTACGTAGCCTATATTACTCGGCCTATTGATAAATGCCAATATTACTGAGTCTTGCCTCCAAGGCTATATGTAAAGGAACACTTTTATTTTAGTTGTTTTGTTTTGATATACAACTTAACTGAGAGATCTGCTGATGATTTTCACATATTGAAAAAAAGTCACCAGTTATTAACATTTGATTTATGACACAGTTTTAATACTTCTGCGGGTATTATCGGTCACAAATGTTCTGTATAAATTTCTTATTAATTCCAAATAAAGAGTAAATAGAGAATTATTTCTTATATTTTCCAGGTGCACATCAACAACATCAGGTCCGTTCTTCATAGAAGAATCAGCTTTAGATAACTGCAACACCGAAAAGATCATAACAAATAGATTTGTAGACCCTCTTGCCTCAAGTGATGATGAGGAGCATCCACCTAATAAAATTGACTGGGACAATGTATTTAAAAATAAAGATGTGAGTAGTAAGAATTAAAACTTAGATACAGAATTGGGCAAGAAATATTGTACATCAACCTATAGAAAGAGACGTTCGGCTAATGTTGGCTTTCTAGAGAGTTGTCTTTTTCGCACACTATATATATTATACCTTTTGTCAGTTGTTTGACAAATGTGGTGGAGTTACGGACTGTTAGTATTTCATGCAAAAGGGACAAAACTCTGCAAAGCCGAATGTCTCAAACTTTTAGAGCTTGATGTGCATTATATCTTGCCCAGTACCTTCCCCATTATGTATACATATCACATATTTCCAGGCTAATTTGTTAGATTTAAATTATATTATTGGGTACATATTTATTCCTATTAATTTGCCTATTATAATCAATTGCTGAACTCAAACCTCTTTTTTAATTTTCATCACCTTCCTTATTTTTTTTTATGTGGGAGAGCCATACTTGGGTATGAATGGACAGATGACAATATAATAATTGAAATTAAAATTAAATAATAGTTTATAAAAACACGTTTTTATAAATAAAGTAAACTAAAAATATAAGAATATTTTTAATAATCTACCCCACACTTTTATACATTAAATAAGTTCTTTTATTTGTCACTGCAATGCAGTGAACAGTTAGTATAAATAAAAAATATATAAAATAAATAAATTATATCACTCTATACCTAATTTGAATTGTTAAAAATAACTTATTTTTAATTTGGTTTATTTATAAAAACATGTTTTTTTTTTAAATTACTATTTATTGCAGTGATGTTGTCTCCCATAGCTTGCTCCCTCGGTTGCTCCTTATACACTCTCTTACTAATGTAGGATTTTCAACATGCGCAATTAGAATTGTAGACCACTCTTGTATTCTAATCATGCTATTCGTCATTTCGGCAGGTATGTAGTTTTATATTTTAAAAAATGAATACAGGTGGTGGTCCTCTGTATTTGTGATCCCGCACCACACAAATTATATTTTTTAAAGATTATATTTGTTACAGGTCAAGAAAACACCAAGAATGTTTGTCCCTGGCCTGCGTCCCATGGCTCAGTATCCTAAGTTATCTGTGCTCACAGAAGTACAGCACCATAAAGGGTTGAAAGTGCTCTGCGCCATGTACCCAAACATATTAGAGGAGATGCAAATTCTTAGACCAACACAAATGGATCGAAAAAATTTTGAGGTAGGCCTATATTGGTGCTAAGTTTGTTGTTGTGTCACTAATTATGTAGTATATACATACATATTGCTTATCGGTATAGTCCATTCGCTTAGATACGATCACCCAGATCGCACCGCCATCGCACGTGCGGCAAGCTGCCCTAAAATCAAAGGGACCACCTGCGACATACACCCATAATCAAGTATGATTTGTCAGTTAACTCCGTTGTATGAATTAATATATTGATATTTCACAACAATAATCACAATTGCATGCTGGTCCACCGATACTATCTAAACGAATGGATTATAGACAACACACATAACATGAATTTTTAAGTTTTTGAAAGTTACTCCTTAAGAAACGATTTTATATTTAGCTTGTGGTATGAAAATATTGTAGAGGTTTAATCAAGCGTAAACTAAAGTGAAGAGTAACACTGCGGCGCTTTGTCATTAGTTATGGCATCTAACAACCTAGTAAAGCAAGCAACGCTAGACCGCTAATTAGTAGGTATAGTTTTCTCCCGAATAAAATTACTTGAGCGCCGAGAATTTCATGATGAAGCTTATGGCGTCACGTCATAAACTCCAGTCGTGGTTCGGGGCTGACGTATAAAAGTACTTTGAAATTGAAACTAAATTGCTTTACTTAATATTTTGCAAGCAAGTGTAATGGAATGTTTTATGCTAATAAATGCTGTTGATACTTTTTTTAAAACTAAATATGATTTATACCTTTGTTAATCAGCTACAACTTTAATAATAACATTTTAGACATTAAAAGAAGTATATGAGAAGGAACAAAAAGAATACATAGAATGGGCAAAATCTCTATGGGTTAGCACCCACTGCATCCGTGCCTTGCGACCCAAGCCAGCTATTGAAACAATATACGAAGCTGAGTTCAAAGTGCGAGCCCAACGGTTAAGTGGGTACCCGCAACGGTTTGATATGGCAGCACAGATCCCGCTTGAATGTACAAGGCCTTATCAATATGAGGCAACACTGATGGACACTTTGATTGATGTGAGTTCTAAATTCAAATTGTAAATTGAATAAGACTCTTATAAACTAAAACCTGGTACCAAAGAGAACGTCTGTTTTTATACCCCTGAATCACATCATAGCACAGAAAATCAACGTAAAATGACAGCGTGCTTCGTTGGTGAGTGCGAGACCGGAGACCCAATGATCCAGAAGCATCACTAGGGCTCCATGGTGTGGGTCACCATACTGCATTTTTGCATTGTCTGCATGCGCAATGAGTATGGTGACTACCACTCTTAGATTCTGCTTATGCTTTCCATCAGGCAGAAAGAAGTCACTTTGGCTGAGCAATAATGAAAACAGATGTGTCTCTAAAATATTAAATTGCAAAATAGTTTTAATTAATTGTATTAATTTTAATTTCTTTACAATTAGTGACCGTCCGAAAGTTTCAGCCAATTTCGACCAAAATATGAAGGGTACCTATTTACATTTCTCTTAACCACTTGAGTGCCTACAATTGAGTAACCATATCAAAGTGCTAATAAGTAAAATATTTCTAGGTACACGTGAGAGATTTGCCGCACGTTAGTTTACCACAGTCGATAGATAAACAAATGTGTATCATCAAACCATGCACAGTTCCTGAGCCGTGCCACAAACACCCCTACCCGTTTATATTACCAAGTAAGTATGTGTACGTATTAAGTAAGTTAACATTACGTCTGTATGATGACAGATTTGATATACGGAATGTTATCATCTATGCCTGGGTGTCGTAAGAATCTAGTAAGGGCTCCCAGGACAACATCACTGCAAAGAGAAGGATAACGTAAAACAAACCCTATAGCAAACCATCTGGTCAGTATGGCAGGCTAAACCTTTCTTTCAAAGGAGAGGCCTATGTGCAATAGTAGACTATTTTAATTGTTTTTACAAAATACAGCAAATCCGCCATGTTAAGTGAACACCAATCGGAGCGAGTTTCGTCACGTATGTACAAAGGTCACTTTGTTCGGTTTCAATCGATGATCACTTCTCTGTTTTTAAGAGTTCAAATGAAAATAAATCTGGATCGATCACCTGATGACAACGAAAAATGCTAACCAAGAACGAGTCACAAACTCGATTCCAACGTTTGAGGATGGTGTACTCTCTTTTTTTGAAACTCGAGTCGATCTGAAAATAGAGTTTATTAGTGATCATCGATATGAACAAAGTGACCTCTATACATACGTGACGTAACTCGCTCTGATTGGTGTTCAACTTAACATGGCGGATTTGCTGTATTTTGTTGTTTTTTTTTAATTGTCTACTGTTGCACACTGGCCTCTCCTTTGAAAATTTGCTTACCTCGGCTCTTACGCCACCCAAGGAATGAATAAGGGTGGTGTCGTTCTGTCTTTTTGATCCGTCATCACACGGAAGGCACAATGTTATTTGTCTACTATGTATTCGTATGTGTAGAATGTGCATTACGCTCTACTAATCATATTTCTATCACCAAGTAATATTTCCAGCTGAAACCAGTGTGTCAGTACTGCCAATCGTAGAGCTTCACAGAGAGCTAGCTCAGTACGCAGCGGCCAATGGCGTGAAGTTCATCGCCAGCGAAAATGCTCTTCGGTGTCTGATGGAATTCAACAGGCACTGGGCCATTCCGATCACTGTATGCAGTGCTTTTAATCAAGGTAAGTGAAAGTCTCCTCAATATTAGTCCAACCGTTCTAGAAATAGACTAGATCAAACAGACACTTAAATTTTATTTGTAATTTATACTCTCGATTGCCGGCACTAGACGAAACTTGTTGCAATATATTCTAGAATTAAACTCACTTGCGCTTATTCCACTATTTTATTTATTTATTTTTAAATACATTGTCAGAGGTTATAAATAAATAAATAAATAAAATAGTGGAATAAATGCAAGTGAGTTTAATTCTAGAATAGATATTATTTATTACTATAGATTAATTTCTTACCAATCTATTCTCAATACAATCAATCAATCAGCAAGCTGTTTGTTTATACATTAAAGAATAACTTTTGTTTGTACCACTAACAGAAGGTGAAAGGTGCAACGTGATAGTGCTGGACAGCGAGTTCATGATAAGCAAGGAGCCGGCCACCGTCCGGACATTCAAGGCCTTTAGACACCTTCTTGAGCATACTCTAATACCGTAAGTTGAATTCGGGGGAATATATCAAATTAAGTATTTGTAATGTCTATATGTATGTGTGATATGTAAATATATTATATATATCGTCATTATCATCAGCTTATCGCAGTCCACTGCTGGACATAGGCCTCACCGATGGCACGCCACTTAATTCAATCCTCGGCTTTTCGCATCCAGCTCCTGTCGGCCGCCTTGCGCAGATCATCACTCCATCTGGCTTGTGTGTGTTTGCCAAAACCTGGTCTCCACTCATAAACCCGTTTACCCCAACGGTTATTAATTCTGTGACTAATATGGCCAGCCCACTGCCACCTCAACTTGCTAATCCTGTGGGCTATGTCTATGACCCTGGTTCTTTGTCGGATCACCTCGTTTCTGATGCGATCCCTTAGAGAAACGCCGAGCATAGCCCCCTCCATAGCACGCTAAGCGACTTTGAACTTATGGACCATATATCTATATATATAAAAGAAAATTGTGAGTAAAGGGAACTCGGGATCTTATTTTGTATGGATAAAAGTATTTTTTTCGTATGTATGTCTGAATGGACTGACTACACTCATAAACAAATAAAATCATAGTATGCTATACTGCTTCTGCGCCTAGCAAGGGTCTTGTTTTATTAAGAGTTCGAACACCCTGGAGTCCGTACGGTAATATTAGATGGGATGGGATAGTAAGGTAATATTAAACTGCCTCGGTGGCGCAGTGGTAGCGTACGCGACTGCTGTCCATGAGGTCTCGGGTTCGAATCCTGGGTCGGACTAAATGTTTGTTTTATTGTATATATTTGTTTCGGAGTTTGGATGTTTTCTATTTATAATATGTATGTATTTACAAAAAAAAGTATATATATATTCATATCAGTTGTCTAGTACCCATAATACAAGCTCCGCTTAGTTTGGGACTAGATGGCGTTGTGTGTTTAGATGTCTGAAATATTTATCTGAAATATATTTATTCGGTTCGACCCGCTCCTCCCCTAACTACTACAATAGACATCTGTATCCAATTTAATCCATCTGAACTAGTAGCTGGCCCTATTTATTCTTAGGATTAATAGGTTAGGAAGATGATGTTTAGTACCGAGTTAATTTCTAGGCCATCAGAATTGGAGAAAGCAAAAGAGAAAATGAAGAATAATCTAGAGAAAGATCCTAAGAAGAAAAAGAATGCCACTCCTTTTGAACAGATGGATCTAGAACCTGAGTTGTCCAGCGACGATGAACCGCTTGGCTTATGTATCATGGATGATTTTGAAGTCGATAATGCAGGTATGTACTTACTATTGTCGTCTATTTTGCAGGCATTACTATTTTTTGAAGTATCTTGTATGAACTATTTTAAACTTGTAACATATTTCTTCTTACATGCAGCTAAGCCGTACAATCTTCGAGGTAAATAATATATATAAACAAATAGAAATGATGTAACCTAACTATAGTCCAGTATGATGTGTAACATCTGACGTACAAATCTGGTACTGCGCTCTCATTGGTCTAATCATATTAGCATACACTTTATTTGACCAATGAAAGCGGGATAAGCCAGTCTTCCTGTTACAGATTTTCGTCCCTTTTCGTAATTAGTCTCGCAGATTGCATAAAAGCAAGATGACATGGTACTACACATCTATAAATATAACTATTTGTTTTGGGTGTTTCATTTCAAAAATGTTGTGTGTAAATGATATTTTATACTTCAATACCTGTCCTACCCTGTTAAGCCCTGTCAAAAAAATATTAGGCCTATCTTATGATATATGGTTATTATTACCTATGATGCAACTTTTAAACTACACGAGTAATAGTATCCCCAACTAATCTTGGGAATAATAAAATAATATAAAGGCTAGGTCAATGATAAACTATACAAGTACTAACCACATAATCTTTCATAATCAACCATTAAATAGTTTGCATGAGCAATTTTTATAACAATTATTTTGACTTTCTTCCTATAATAGAAATTATTACACGATTGAAGGGTACGAAATCATTTGCTGGTAGATTATTTTAATTCAATTAGCTTTTAACCTCAATAATATTAGTTGAACTGTGTTTTCAGTTCAGCTTTCATAAAATTTACTTACAAGTAACTGCGAACTCTGTGTGTGGGTGGTCTGTAAAGTTTCCAACCCAACGATAATGTTAGATATTTTTTCTTATTAAATTTTATATTTCTCTACAGATTTCTTGAACTGTACACTCGCCTTTCCGACCACCTAGTATAACTAGGTAATTAACCAAAATTTTATGGTCTTACTAATTTATTGACTTGAATAATAATTGTTTTATAGATGAAAAATACAAATTAGATTTGTTTATAATTTTTCTACGGCCATTACTTGTAGCTCTGGTCTCTCTATTACTTAAAATAGAGACCAGAGCTATAAAATCCAGCTAATTTCGGTAATCCGGTTCGGTAATTCCTAAACAATAAGTCCGTCCTAAAAAAACACGCAAAAAACCGGTGTGAAACAGCGAGTGAGTCAGGATACCAACCCTTCACATCCCCCAAAGGCCGGCAACGCACTTGTGACGCCTCTGGTGTTGCGGGTGTCCATGGGCGGCGGTAATCGCTTACCATCAAGCGATAAGTTTCATTTACCAGCTATTCCATAAAAATAAATAAATGCAATGTTGCGCATGCGCTATTTCACACCGGTTTTCTGTGAGGTCGTGGTATCACTCCGGTCGTTCCGGCTCGACATTCTTGCCGAAGCGTGGTTCTCCCACGGTAAAAAGTCATCATTTCTATGAGTCAACCTTCAGATGATGTAGAAGTATGTAAATTAGACATAAGACTAAAATTAAATATTTTTTTACATGCAGCCAAACCATATAATCTTCGAGGTAAATAATAATTAATGGAAACACAGTACAAAATGAATGTGCACGCGCGATAATTATTTCTAAATCTTAATGAAATTTACACATAATTGTTTTGCCATAAATAAAAATATTAGTCAAACAAAATAGGGATTGGTCACCCTTACTATTAAGAGGTTTGTTCAAGCATTTATTTTTTATTTTAGCATATTCTGCAAAAATAGACTCCAGTACCGCGGACAAATCGAAACAGGATCATCGCGAACAGAACACGGACAGCCCTGCGCATAAGAACGAAGCTATGGCCAACGGAGATGTGTCCATGGAAGACATTAACGATATCATTGGAGTGTATAACTGCACTTGTTCAGGTTCGTGTATCCTTAGGACTAGCTGTGCTCCGCGGTATCACTCGCGGTTGGTGTAAAGTAAACCTTCCTCCTAAATAACTCTGTCTATTGCCCAAAACAGCATTGAAATCCGTTGAGAATTTTAAAAAATATAAACGAACAAATAGCGAAAGCGATTTCATTTTATACTATGTAAAGATTGGTCGTGTAGTTAGCGACCCTAGCTGCTAGACCGGAGGTCGCGGGTTCGATTCCCAATTATAGCAAATGTTTGTGTGGCGAGCACGATCATTAGTTATGTGCCTTACCTTTTGTTTTTCCTTCTCTTTGCAGGGATGTCCTGCCTGGTTTTTTTTATGAACAACTTTTGCATTAGGAGTATACATACCTGTTACCGTGTTTACCGTGGGAGAGCCACGCTTCGGCATGAATGGGCCGGCTCGACCGGAGTGATACCACGGCCTCACAGAAAACCGGTGTGAAACAGCGTTTACGCTGTGTTTCATCGAGTGAGTGAGGATACCGGAGGCCCATACTCCAATCCAACGCCCCCTATCCCTCTCACCATCCCCTTTCCCCCAGGCCGCCATAGTGTGGGTCACCATGTTGCATTGTTCTTTTTCGCATTGAGGATGGTGACCACCACTCTTGGATTCTGCTCATGCTTTCCATCAGGCGGGGCAGAGTCATTTTGGCAGAGGCATTTGGCACACAAAGTGGAATTTGAATCTACAACACTTGGCGCAGTAGAGAACGCCGTAGCAAAGGCTTAAACCACTATACCAATCGTTCAGTTTGTCTCTCAGTCGGCTGTTACGTCACCCACACTATGAATAGGGTGGTGACACTCTGTACTCCGTGACAATCCGTCACCACACGTACAGTTACCCTATAACCCCTGAATAATGATTATGTATTGTGTTCAGATACACTGTATGAGGTACCGCCTCGTCGCTCCTTCAAGAAGTGGCAAATCACGAACAAGACCACGGAAGAGAGGGTGGAATTCATCGTACATTGTTCACATAAAGCCAGGGTAAGTTGTTAGTTAACAATTTCAACCTTTAATACATACAGCTAAAGTCGATTTTCTTTTGAAAACATCTATTGAGTATTGTGTGTATGATGTACTCATAGCCGATTTCAGCCACGGCGGCCAGTCTCAACGAAATTCAGCCAACTACGCAAGAGATATTATAGTGCACAAGTGTAGCGCAAACATAGGTGCACTCTCTGTTCCCTCACTCATAATCCGATGGGATAGTTATTTGCCACGACCAGGGAGAGATCGGACGCAGTATCAGATGTGTGTATGGTCAACTCGGTATCCAAAATTGTGGTTCATTTCTGTTTAAAACTGTAGTTCGACACTTAGGGTAACGGTATATTACTGAACATAGGTGTTCTTAGAAAGGAAATTTTGGCCTATTATACTACGCCGACCAGACTGGTTGATATAGGGTTTTGCTTCAAGATTTCCTTCTCTTTGTAGTTTTATTGTATTGCATAATCAACTCTTTTAGTCGGAACATAGCCTATACACGGATTATTAGGTTTTGACTATGGATATGCTTAGACCGGATGAACCAGAAGCATCTTACAAGACGCATGCTTGCATTCGCAATGTGTTTAGTGACCACTACCGTTGGTTTCTGCTCATACTTTATATCAACCAGATTAGTGTCACCTTGGCATGCTCATATTAAACAAATACCTTATCTGTAAAAGAACAATGTATTTCGGTTTCACAAGCCTTGGATAGAGACATATATGTCAGATATACATTATTTATCAGGTACTTTTATCTGTAATATATATATTTCCCCCCAGCTAAACTTTTCGGAGCTGTTACTGGAACCGGTGCCGGAATACCAGCTGGAACTGGGAGCTAGTGAGCAGTCTCCCGACAGGATCAGGAGTATGGCGCTCTCGCTCATGTTGAGGAAAAATGCTTCAATCTTGAAAGGTATGGACTTGATCTCGAAACGAAATCTTTATTTCAATTTTAACTCATGACAACTTTAGACAAAAATTGAAATAGCCTTTCTTTACGCCGGGAATGCTTTTCGCAGCTCCCGGAGGCGACACCAAGCGCGTGTTCGGCTTGCGGAGGCCCTCCGCCACCGCACGTCTAAGTATAAGGGTTAATTTAAATTAGCGCATCACCTCTTGCAGGTATCTTCACTACATCAATCCCAACAACATTTATTCTACGACTTTTTACAAATCTTGATAAATAACCCAAAAAAAAAACAAGGAAATGTTTATTCCCTCGGTTATTTATTGCTCTGTATGTTGTATGAAATAAGTAAAATGACATGCCCGGGCACCCTACCTCGCCCCCCGCATTCATTAGACGTTTCGGTACTAACTACCTACTACGGTTTACCGCGCTTTTTTAGCCAGTCGACTACAGTCAAATTTACACTAAGAAAGTAATACTTAATTTAAAATTAATTTAGATTATTACATTTTCACGCTAAATGTATGAATTCAGCTTCTTTAAAGAAGTAAGTTTGTTGAAGTGTACCTAATAGGTACCTACAATGAAACAACACAAGATGACAATTTATCTAACAGCTCGTTCGCACTCTGAATCCACTTTCCCTTCATACTTTATCAGGCTTAGAACTACAGTTTTACACTACACTACACTACAGCTTTACAACTTAGCTACATTAAAAAATGACAGAGTCGGTAGTCTAAAACCGAAGATTTGCATTCGAGAAAAACATATTTAAATGTTCCTTTTAAAATGTTACTAAAGCAAACTTAGATTTTTTAATGCAGGCGTATTTAAAAAGTGGAATCAGTTTTTTTGCATTAATTCAATATTTTATTTACAAAAGGATTAGATAAGTATTTACAGATTACCTCATAAATTTAAGTCTCGCGGATGCTGGTGGGTATCACACACATATCGTTCAAAATAGTCCCTTTCACACCCAACACAAAGACCACACCTAAAAATCAATTGTTCACCAACTCGTGACAGTACCTGCGGATTTCTTTTAATTTGCTCAAACGCCCCAACAATCTTGTCCATTAACATGACGCGGCTAGCTACTTCACCACCGGAATAAAGTATGCTTTTCCCATGTCCCCACAATGAAAAGTCCAGAGGAATAATATCTGCACACCTAGGAGGTCACGCACGAACTCTCCTCCACGTCCTATTCACCGACTGGGGTACTCCTGTTCGTATACGGATCGCAGTACTGTTTATCGTAGGCACTCATCGAAATTGCGTGGGAACGAGAGCGAGTTGCGCACGCGTTTAATCGATCGTGACGTACGACTGACGACTGAGTTAAATTTCTTAATTTCTTTTGAACTTCTGTGCATCACCGCGTCACCCCGCAACCTTGCACCCCGCAACACGTTCCGATATTTTGCCTACGCAAGGTGCGTAGCGTAGAGTAATGCGAGTTCAAAGAAAATAAAAAAATTTTGTATGGTAGAACTTAAATTTTTAAAACTGTTAATTAAAAAAAGTAATTGATGTAGTGAAGCTGCCTGCAAGAGGTGATGCGCTAATTTAAATTAACCCTGTATATATCTCCCGGGTCATTATTTTAAATATAAATAAAATCAATATATTTCTCATAAATTTACATGAAATTAGTTGTATAAGAATAAATTCACATTTTATATAATAATAAATCTTTTTACTGTATACCAGATTAATTACAAAGTTAACTTTAAACTAGGGAAATAAATATAAGCGGCGGTTTTATTGCTCCAAAGCAATTTATTATTATATGTTACGGTTCGATAAATTTGAAAAATAAACCTTCTGACATTTAAAAAAGACTTTAATAACAACATTAAAAAAATCACAAAATATATATATGTCTCTATCCAAGGCTTGTGAAACCGAAATACATTGTTATTTTACAGATAACGTCGCTAGGTTATTCGCTGATATCATTCCAATATTAATTTCACTGTAGCTCAAATTGAACTGCGGCCCGTGAAACGTTTTTTTATACCACAAACCGTTTTCACTAGTGCTTCCTAGTACGCGGTCGAATATACCAGGTTGTCGATCGCTACTAAGTACGCGCCCGCCGGCGAAAGCGCTCGAAACAACGCGCAACAATTAATATATATTCGACGTTATGTTTATTACGGTAAGGTTCATTATTTTGTGCCTCAAGAAATCAACGATAATTGTCCGATGTTTAAGCGTCTCTAGCGTTTTTCTGGCATAATCTTTCTTCCTTACAATATTTCAGGCAACCATGATATTTTATTGTAATATTATTCAAACATTCCCTTTAGATCGATTGATTATTTTGTTCTTACATTAGAAACGAACTTAAATTCGCTGCGTGTATTTTGTAGAAGAATCAATAATGTAGAGGAATTAGATTTTCGTATAGGAACCTAACTATTGCCGTGGGTCCCCGCAGCTCGCGTGGACGCGTGCGGCGGGGACCTGGTGACCCTGGAGCAGGTGGAGGCGGGGCAGCTGGCGGTGGAGCAGGCCGCGCGAGGCCGCCAGGCGCTCAACGCGCTGCACACCGCGCTCAGCGAGCTGCAGGGGCTCGTGCCCGGACACTACGTGCTCAAACACGAGGTACCTCGCACACTTCAAAAAGGAAGGTTTTTAATCAACTGTTCTGTTTACCGCACGAACGATGTAGTGGTTTTTTGGAGACTTTTTGTTGTGTCATCGATAGTTTTATATTTATCTACTTCACTTAAATAATATATGTTGCGGAAAAGCGCATCGTTCATCGAGCTTGAACTTGATTGTGAGAGTTTCTTTGCCGTTATTCTTCTCATCAGGCATTACGCATTTTGAAAACTGGAACTTATAGATCGACACACGGTAAGTTTTTTTAATAAACCTTCCTAGACGACTATTAGTACCGGGCGAACTTCATACCATGTGATGCATTTTTTACCAGACTTTATACATTTTTTATAAACGTGTATTTATAAATAGGTGGCCTTTTATTAATTAATTTTTCTTTTATTCTCAATACAAATGTTAAGAAACGACGATTCCGTTCCGTTCCAGCCGAGCCACTTCGACAACGCGTTCCTGTACGTGTCGCGCCCCCACAGCCTGTCCTCGGACCTGCTGCTGCAGTTCGACAGCTCGCAGCTCCTGGAGCCTGAGGAAGCCAAGATGGCCAAGGTTGCCCCGACCCTCACACCTGTACTGCTGCCCTACCATAAGTAACTAACTTTTATTATACAATTATTGACTGCTTTTCTCAGGTCGAATCTTGGATTTATAACCTTTGAAATTCAGTAAGAATCTAAAAGCTAAAAACTGTTCCAAATTTATTCCTCCGTCATCATCTTAGCACTGACAAAACTGAGGCCTTCCCCAAGGCTTTCTTCAGTAACCTGTTTGGTGCTGCCCTTATCCATCGGCATCACAATCGTTGTCTACACTAATATTACAAAGAAAAAAGATACGTGTTTTTGTACGTAACGAATAAACTGATAAAGTACTTGGCCGATAAATAAATAATAATAGATTATTTCACTATTAGATCGCTAAATCATCCCCGAGTGACATAAGCTATATTTTATTTCCGTAATCTCGCGGTGTTAATAAGAGTCACGCCAATTGCATATGTTTGCACTTGAGCAGGTTCCGTAACATCCTGCCGTGTGCCTTCTCTCCCTTCGAGGCCCACTTACAGAAGGACGCCAAGAAGCCTCCCGCCAAGCAGAAGACCCCACCGCAAGCTATCAAGGTAACTACCAAAAGAATGGGAAAGAGAAGTTGATTGGATGATTTTACGTATTTGCTGGTTCGATTTCCAGCGTTGACCACTAAAGAAGAATGAAAAAAATATCGATATAATAGGAGAAAGGAAACGCACTACGAGTTCACTAGCATTTGCGAATGATAAACAATTATCATAGTCAATGAACATAGTATCTGCAAAGAATTGAATATGTTTAAATGACTCTCCCGAACGTTCAGAATCATTAAATAAAATAAAACAGTGGAAGTATTATATTAAGCTTGTACAATACGATAACCAGATCTTTAGTAATTTAAGTTATTTATTGATAATATTTGTAGCACAGACTTATCTCTGCTAAATCATCTTAATCACTGCATAACCCAGAATAGGTAAATTTCCTTGTGCTGTTTCTTGGTTGCCGCGATACAAGCCTCGAGCTTAGTGCGGAAACCGTCGAAAAGTTCAAATTTGTAATTTTTTTATGTACAAATAAATAAAGAAACAGCTAAAAAATGAACAGTGTTCTCAAAACTTGAAATCTTGTAAGCTGCAATTGATAGTGCTCAAGATGCACTTCGTAGCATTTTAATTTAATAAACTATCATTTAATTCAATATTTTTCATCTTCTATTATTTTATTTAATGATTCAATTGATTTGAACGTCGAGAGAGAGGTCTGTTTTCATTAATGGACTATCCTCAACTGTTGCCTTTAAATAAATCGTTTATAACATCAAATTCATGTGCTAGCCCGATCAGTTTAAATAAACAGTCCTTGAAGTTCAATAAAAATTAAAATGTACATATACAGTGTGTATATAAAATGAATGTTATCCATGCTTGTCTCTATTAGATTCTGGATTTAAATCTGGGTTCAAATCCCACATTGGACAACACCTTATACACACAAATTGTTGTTCTGAGTCCGGGTGTTCTTTGTGGTTTTTATTTCATGTTTGTTTGTAAAGTTCCCGGCTACACAGGATGCATATTCCTAATACGAGAGTTATCGGGAAGAATTTCGATTTGATTCTATACTCCAATAACTTCCCACAAAAAGGTTCATCCTAAGACAGTGACTTCGATATCATAAATGTCTCATTCCGGGCTTTTTGGTAAGCAATATATCGTTTCCTGGTCGGGCTACAACCGTTCTGGATATTTTGTTTATCGTTCATGTTCCTTCGAGCCTGTAACCGGCTTTGCTTAAGCATTTTTCAGAAACATTGACGCCACCTCCACCTGACTGAGGCGTGCGGTGGTTTACAATGTGCCTTTCAGTATAGTACACAGTTCATATACAGTATTAACTATGTACTCAACCATTTATGGTGCGGTATTGGTAAAGTTTTCAAGAACATGACAGAAAAAAGTTTTAACTTATGTATAAAATTGACTTAATATACGAATCACATGTGTATTCAGAGAAAACCATTCGTATTCACAAGTGTTTAGTCACTTTTCACTAATTTCCTTTCTTTCGAGAAAGAAATTTAATTGGTGGAAAGTCATTCAAAGAAAAAAATGTACGTACGTGTACGCATGTGTGAGTGAAAGTAAAAGAAACATTTTTTATGTTATAGGGGCAAACCAGCAGACAGATGAACTGAGGGTAAGTCACTAGCGCCACCCGTGGACAGTTGCATATCCGGATATAAAAGTATTGCCCTTGAAGAGCTGCTTTCTCACTATCCCCGAAATTAGAAGGACACGAATCTCACTTATTCGATTGAAAAATCATTTGAGAATTGTCACTCAATCATTTTTTGTGAAAATTAGGAAATCAGTTTTATATGAGGTAAAAAACAATAACAACATCTAAGAAACATGGCATTTATTCAATAGTTCGAATCCAGTTGGTTCGATTAATTTGGCAAGTGATGCTTGTGAATACTTATGCATATATAAGTGCGATAGAATGAGTCGTACAGATTTTTAGGAAACACCCATCATATTTGGCCAACGATTTCTTCTAAGACATGTATAGAGGCACATTATAAACCTGCAACTCAGCTCTACCGTATGGTAAAGTATGCCGCATTGCTAAATGGATATGGGCTATATTTGTGTTAACTACAACTTTGGCTGTGTCTGCTTGTTACTAGAACGATGCGGAGCAGCAATACGGGGAAACTAAGGTATCAGTGCCACAAATAACTACGTTTTCCAGTATATTTTTAAACGACTTCAAAAACAGGAGGGTATCGGTTCGAAAAAGAGGTTCTGTATACTTGTACTTATTCAGAAATTAGGAGGGTAGTTCGATTATATCAGATTTTCTAATTCATTCGTTTTTGTTCAAAACATATTTTAGCACATATTGACGAAAGAAAAAACGAAGACGAAATCTGATTTTTTCAAACTACCCACAAATTGAAAATTCGGTGTTGAAGTATGGAACTAATTTCTGAAATGGTACTTTTATATATTTGTTTGAACTAATGAACACGATTCATAGAGACGGTCTGGTGTATTCCAAGCACAATCAGCGAAGAGTGCAATATTCAGTCCTAACACGAGGGAAATTAAAAATTCACATTCCTCACTCATTATTCAAAGTATCCACTAGTAGTGAAGGCAGGTATATACATCACTATAGCCTGTATAACAATGTATATAATAATTGTACAAATAATTAAATATGAAAAATACCGTAAATATCTTCGTTGATTGTGTGAATGTCAAAATTGGTAGTTGATGTAAACGTTTCAATTTTAAACTCTGTTTAATACTATACTCTCCAGATAACCGATCGACTATTTTTTTCAAATATTTAAATATTAATTTCTCTTATACTTTTTGCTGTTTAGGTTAAATATGGATTATAGTGTTATACAGTGTTTAAAGTATCTGGAAATTGTGTTCAACTTCCAACCCGATGCATTGGGTTAAAGAGTAGTTGCAGTGAGTTAATAGCAATTGAATGAGTTTCACATTTGGATATTTGAACAGTTCCAAAATTCAATTTATCTTGATATTAAATATACAAATGTAATTTGTATATTGAAAGTTCGTTTCGCTAGTTATAGTGTTTTCAACAACACTAATGATGTCTCATGACTGGGATATATAAAAGAAAGATAAAAAAAATGTGTCCATTCGTAAAGTAACTATTCATAGTGAATAGTTAAAAGCGAATGGAAATTTCTACTAAGTTTAATGTTCATACAGTTTGTGTTGCCACACGATAAAATTTAGCAATCATTGCTGACTTTTTTATTTTATTATTTTTTGAGTTACTTTAAATAAGAATAGTAGTTCTCGTATATAAAACTATCAATTCTTTACTTTAACTCCGTGTTCAGCAAAATGCTCAGCGGTAAATGTATTTAACCATATGTATAATGTTTTTATGAAGATGTGTTTTCAGTTTATCAAAAAAAACGGTTCATGCAGCATACATTTTAGATATATTATAAATATTTAGTTCATACTCAATGGAAAGTTGTTTGTAGAAAAAACTTACACGGAGTTTAAGAATTGGTGCTCATAGAGTTCGTCTCTATGATCTGCAAAAATTTCAACTTGTCATTGAATGATACTTTCTAAAACCACTCTTTGAAAGCTTCAACTGAACTCATTTTAGTATCTTCCAAATCACAATTAAAAATTAATACTCCACACACTGAATTCCTAAATATGATATCCGGTAACACCGCGGGGATCAGCTAGTCTTTCATAAAAAACTCTGTAAAGCTATTCAGGATTATCTGTAAACCGTTGAAACAAAAAAATCCTCCTAAAACTACCTCTTAATCGTTTCTTAACAGTTTAACGCAACCCTTTCATAATTCAGGTACACATTTGTAGCATTTGAAGTCCGCGGTATATTATATAGTAGGTAGTGTAAAGGTTCGCACTCACTAAACCGACAGTAAGTAATTTGATGATGATGATAATTAATTATACAGCTAAAGCCAATATCTTTACAACTCGTCGGTCTAATGGACGCGTGCCTTTACCCAGTTAGACCAATGGTGATTGCAGCGTGACATGTTTGTTTCAGTGGCCACGGCGCAATAGACGCAAGAAGAAGAAGAAGTAAAGAAAATAATATAAGCATCTTAATTGTTGTGATATTTATTTTTTAGCTTTATTATAAAATCTGTGAATAAATAAATAATGTCTTTTCATTTATATCCTGATATATATTTGATCCTAATGAAGACAATATAATATATATTATTAGTTTCATCTAAGCGGCTTCGTCGAAGTACCCATCCAATTGTGTTGCAATCTGCAAAAATAAAATAAAAATATTTCATGTACTTACACTTGTTAGTTTTATATATTTTGATGAATTTTTTACTAATTTAGATGAGATAAAAGCAAAACAAGTGATAAATTTAAAGATTTTTTTAAAACAAGCTTTTGTTACTTTAAGCCCACGGCCTCACATAAAACCGGTGTGAAACAACGCTTGTGCTGTGTTTCACTGAGTGAGTGAGGATACCGGAGGCCCATACCACAGCCCTTCCTCCCATCCCCATCCCTCCAAAGGCCGGCAACGCACTTGTGACGCTTCTGGTGTTGCAGATGTCCATGGGCGGTAATAATTGCTTACCATCAGGCGATACGTCTGCTCGTTGCCCGCGATTACATAAAAAAAAGCCCTTTCATTTGATACCCATATTGGGTATTGTTCATTGTTTATTCGTTGTTTTTGTTTTTTTTTTACGCCGCTATTTTCTTACGCGACCATTTTGGATTAATACTAATACCTATTACATATAATTTAATTGTCATCTGAACTAAAGGTATATTTAAAATGTCAGTTCATCGGAAATCGGGAACTGGATCAAATTTAAATTGCAAGATTTGATTCCAAACATCGGGACAGGTGAAACTAATTAAACGCTTGTAAAAAAGAGGTAGATGACGTTCGATACTTACTTCCGTAAAATCAAGTAAGTTTGTAAAAATGTTTGAACGCTATTCTATTTAAACAAAATATAAGAACAATACCATACGATCATATGATCAGCTACAGTATTAAGCAGAACTTTAAATTATATTTCCAGAGTAAAAAATATGACTTACAAATATGACCGTATTTTATTTATCTCATACTACCCACATATAACTCTTAAGTTTCGTTTGACAAAAATTAGTAAATATTACAATTATTTCGATTAGATAACTGACCTGCACGGGGCTGTACTTGACGTACTTGTCGGGGTTCTTGGAGAAGGGCAGCGAGGCGTAGTGGTCGTAGAAGGTGGTGTAGGGCGGCAGGATGGCCAGCTTGTTGTCGCGCTTCAGCGCCTCGCGCAGCTCCGCGTCGGGCACGCTGTACGTGCGCTGCGCGCGGCTGCACTCCTCCCACTCGCGGTTGAACGACTGCACATGCCAACCGACCCACGATTATTCTATTGTTACGGAACAAACTATTAACAAGAATATTCAAGAAAAATCAACTACTGTCAATCGACTGTACAGATTCTAGATCACTTTAAATAATAATACATTGTTACACTGAACAATTGACCTTATGAAAAAGAACTTAAGATCGAATATGGATCGATTTTCAAGTGTTTGGCTTATTTATATTTCTCGATAACGAGCATGTTTGAATGTTATTTGGCGGTTGGAACTTTCGAGAATGAAATCGTGGCTTATGATCTACACTCGTGAAATAATGTGACTGATTCATCAGCGCCTTTTTTTTTTTTTTTTTTTTTGACTTGGGGGAATGCCTTTACGCACTTCGCT